>CM040436.1:26767844-27005344 GCA_022702705.1 Papilionanthe hookeriana x Papilionanthe teres | reverse complement strand
TTAGCTTTCCTATTTTGATCAGATAATTAGAAATAAGATATTTAAATTAAAAAATATAGAAAATTTCATGTCTCAAAATTTTGATTTAGAATATTATCGAAGTATTAAAAAGTGAAGTGTCTTAAAATTAAAATATGATTTATTGAATTGATAAAAATAATATCATTGGATAATTTTTAAATAACTTAAATTATATTGAAATAATTTTAATAGTTGATATGTCATCCAATTCATCTTTGATTGATCCACTTAACATTTTCAACATCTTCTTTTGGTTTGATGTTATATAAATGCCACTGACATTTGGATATATAAGCTTGCATTTCGAATTTTAATATGCGGTGCCAAAATTAGAATTAGTGGAAAGAGAGGCAAAATTAGGAATCAATTAAAATAAATCAAAATTAAATTTTACATACTTTAAAATAAAATAAATAAATAATTAACTGAATATCTTAGAGTAACTTATAAAGTTGAAACTCTTTTTTAATGTAGTCATTATTATCACGCAGATTAAATCATGTCCAACGTTCTTAATTGCATCAAAAACATCAATAATTTATTCAACATTCAAACTCATTACAATATATGTATGTATGTATGTATGTAAATGTATGTACCATTCTCTTGAAACTCATTACAGAATGGAGTACCATATTCTTGGTGCCGGTTTAAAAAATGTATTGCTTTGTGAAGAAGACATACCTTGTTTTAGTTTTGAGAGCCTTGAAAGTCTTGGGGTTGATGCATATGAATTATTTCATCAACAGAACCATGAAGGAATGCATTGGAGACATCAAGTTGATGAACCAAAAATTGATGATGGGTAGCAACTAAGTGTCAGATGTGCACTGCAGGCATTTTGTTTACCGAGCTGAAAGTTTTGATATATTGAAGGTCATGTTTTTTGCTTTAAGCCTTGTGCTATGATGCGACTTTTTTTATATGTAAGAATTTATGACCTCCGATTTATATATTTATATTGATTTTGTAAAGTCACAATTTCAAACACAAGTATAAGTATCATATCAAGTAATACAGGGCTCTAATGGGGTCTCGTTTATCAATCCCACAGGGAAACGAGGTAAAAAGTTCTTAGTCAAATTCTAGTCTACAATTATCAGACTTTAGATTGGAAGTTCGATATAAGTGATTTTTCTAATAAGTACTCCTAAAGGTAGATGATTATATGTAAGATTAATAACTACTCATAAATGTAAATATTACTTTTAAAGATAACACTTTTTGGGGAAATTGGTTTGGTGAATTTTGAGATAATAAAAACTACTATTCATATGTAATGAATTGGATGAAGTTTAGGAATGAGATGCATTAAATATTGTATGTGCCAAATAGGAGCAATCCTATTCTTTACCCTCTTCAGAGTACCCCCTCTTCAAAGTGTTATAAAGAACATTGGTAAATCCTAAGTTTAGTCCCTAAATCCATAGTTAGGCTGGGAGGATACTGGCTCTCACTTCAGAGCTCCCACTGCCCTTCACCTGAAGGCTAACCCTAGCTTTAGTTATCAAACTTTAGGACCAAATTGGGGATCTCAGCCTATCACCCTGAAACCTCCAATTCGATGCCCATGAAACCATATTTTATTATTTATTTGCACTCAATCCCCATGAACTACGCAATTCATTCACAGAAATTGAATCTGGTTCCACTTTGTTGAAAATTACACCGCTCTTTCGGGATAATGCAATTACAACGAATTTTAACAATACTTTGTAATGTAAATGAAGTGCAAGTAAAAAATATCACATTTATAATTAATACATCTTTTAGCGAGCATCCCAACATCCTAAACATGAATCCTACTCATTGCAAAAGAAAAGTAGAATGAAAGCAATAACATAATTTTTTTTCCACTATTTCCAAATAAGAAGAAAGAGTAAGAGAAAGTCAACGCAAAGCACGAAGAAAACACAATGGAAAACTTTATTTCAAAGCAAATCCACAAAAAAGTGTTTACAAAATCATAAGATAATGAAAAACACAATAATTAGCTTTTTCCCCTTGAAAGGAAGATGAAAACCTCTCCCACAAAGTCTCCCGCTGATCTATGCAATGCTAGAACATTCCCTTACAGATACTCTTAAAATCCCCTCACCAATCTCTCCAAAAAGGTAAAAATCTACATTTCTACTCCTATTCTAAGATCTCTCAACATTCTCCACGTTTTTCCTTACATCTCCCCCTTTTTCTGGCTTCAAGTTCACTTTAAAATAGTGTAGGGATGAATTTCCCAAGAGGTGCATGAAGAAACCTTCCAAAAAAACATCCAGATTCGATGTATATGGACAATAACCTCTCAATTTTGCATCCAGACCATCTTGGGTGCCGCCGGCGCTGAATAGGGTGCTGCCGGCGCCCTATCTTTTTGTGGTCTCGGGTTTCTGGCACTACCGGCGCCGGTTTGGTTGCCCCCAGCGCCCACTCTGCGCAGCTCCAGCATTTTGCTCTGTTTGGCTCCGTTTCATCTCCGATTCGCCCCGATTCAGTTGCGTTGCGTTCCTAACAGATAACCCTACAAAATAAGTATAAAAAAACTTTCTTTAAAGTGTAATCTCATTCAAAAATATGCAAGAAGTGTAAAAGAGATTAAGCAAAAAAAGACTTATCAAAAGGTGTCAAGCCAAAATTTATTTTCTTGCTCGTTTTTTCTCTAAATTGCACCGTTTTTGCTTCTTTTTGCTCCAACCACCTAAAATCATCATACCTGTAACAAATCATAAAAAATACCTTCTTTTAAAGTGCAATATAAAAAAAAATTGAGTTAAATCATATAGCAAAAACCATATATATTTTTAGTGCATCAAAATCCCCCAAACTTAACTATTACTTATCCTCAAGTAATACTATAACTTTAAAAACTAAATATGTTGACTTGTGGTAGTGGGTTTCAATAAAATTTCCTATAATTTCATCTCAGAAATATTATAGTATAACATAAGAGAAATTCTAGCAAATAAACCTAGGACTAGAGCGTAAGAATATCTCATATTCAACTTAGGAATCCTAATTTTCTATTTACTTCAAAAGTTATTGAAACTTGTCTATACCAAATAAAGGAAAGTATAAAAATAGAATTTATGCACCTTATCTATACCAATTTAACCAATACCTTTTGAAATAAGAATAAGCTTAGGATTGTTTTTAAGTCTTTTCATTAAAAAGATTCAAGTTAAACCTATTTTTTTATTAGGCTTCTCCTCAAGCTTCTCCTCACTTATTTTCTTTTCTTTTTTTTTTCTTTCAAGATCATTTTCAATCCCTTTTTTCACTTTTTTTTCTTTCGGGATCATTTTTAATCCCCTTTTTTCACTCTTTTTTTATGTGAGGATTATTATATCTGGATAGGCCTTTAATAATTTTGAATTTCAATATTCTCTCTATAAAATCTAAAACTCAAAACTTTCCCTCACTTTTTATAAGTGTAAGTATTCATTCGAAAAAGGTTTTCAATAATGGCTCAATTCTCATTAAGTATAAATCTAAGAATTTTAGCTTTTCAAATATTCAACTCTTTTCTACCATAAATAGAAAAATCATTTTCCCAATGTTTTCTACAAAATATCTTAACTCTAGAATATTTTCTTCACATAGGATTTCAACTAAGTTGTTTTTCTAACATTCCTAAATTCAAAATTATAGTAACCTAAAGGTACTACCATATACCACAAGTCATTTTAAAAATGATATCAAATTAAAAATAGGGTACTGAGGACAATAAAGTTACATTTTAGAAATTTATCTTCCCCCCAAACTTAAATTTTAAAATATTTTACAATTAATTCCATAAAATATAGCAGGAAGAAAAAGTAAAGGTTGGATCTACTTACTACTACAACATCCTATCAAATTCATATACATGCATAATTATGATAGAATGACCGTAGGAGAAAGTAAATCTAACCTAAAACATGCTTGTAATAAAAGTACACTAAAAGAAAGTATTATCATTGCAAAATTTTATTTTTTTCTTCCTACCCCCAAACTTAATTTTTAACATATATAGCGTTCAGTACAGAAAATATAAGCAGGAGGAAAAATAGTTTAGAAATTCTATCTACCACAAATGTTTATCAAAACCATTTACAAGTATTCATTAGGACAAAACAATATGCAACAAAATATAAATCTAAACTAATAATGCTAGAATGAAATTCACTAAATAAAAGTTTAATTAGCATAGCAGGTATCAATAAGAGAATAGAAAAATGTTCTTCATGACCTAAATAAAGTTGTAACACAAACATGAACATACATATGATAAATGAGGTCAATTCTTTCTTTAACTCATCGCATCTCACTAATTTACTTCCAATTTTTAACAGAATCACTACACTAGTAAAATTGGTACTTTCAAGTGATTTTATAGATTATAATCCTAAAGATAAGATTATCCTTGATAAATTGGTTTCCAGATTCCAATCTCAGGCATCATATAATCCCTTTAGTTAAGCATCTCTAACAGTTATATTTTGTAGTGTAAGATCATCCTAATTTTATTCATCAAATAGGTTCATGACTCCTATCAACTGAAATCAAAGTGAGAGAAAGGAAGTAACAAAATTAAGATGGATCTATCACAATTTAAATTCATGATGTCTCCTGTAAAACTCAAGTCCGAGCGAGACCTAAGTCATAGTGGATTCATCAATCCAACTACTACGAGAGAAAATACAAGTCTAACTATAATAAGAAGTTAAGGAATCACCTCCCTCACGACACGCAAAGATCAAATCAAACAACTAACAATCCAAACATCTACCAATCAATAATCAAACTGATCAATCCACACTAAAGCAAACACAATAAAACACTAACAGTCATGACTCTCAAGCATACTAAATCAAAGCACACTGATAACTATGGGTTGCCTCCCATAAAGCGCTTGGTTTAACATCACCAGCCCGACAAATGATTCCTCCTGGATCAAAATTCTAATTAAGTAATCCTCGATCAATCATCCAATATTTTTCAGATCTAGGGATTCCTACAAAATTCTTAAATTTTTAATTTTCATTCAGCTCTTCCTTTTCAGATTGTTTTATATCATTGTTCCTCATATTTCTTTCTAGATCCAAAATTCTTCTATTGATTTTCTCAATCCACATATTAATATCATCCTTAAATTTTATAAGAAATGGATCTGTATAGGATACTTCAAGCTCTCCCAAATTTTGAATCAGATTCTCTCTAGATAATTCAGATTCTAAATCAAAATCTTCTATGTTACTCTTTTGTTTCAAGTTATCTTCCAATTATTCCCCCTGGTACCAATTCAATAATAGAGGTGGTCTTTCTACATCTATCTTAGTTGAGGAAATCGATTTTTCTAATTCCTTAGGAATTTCTTCCAATGGTCTTCCAATATCCTTATACTCTTTTCTCAACTCAAAGTTCTTTTGAAATATATCCTCAAATTCTCTTCCAAGTCCTAGTTCAATAACTTTATCTTGTTCATCATTCAATTCAGGTTATTCTTGTAATTGAGTTGAATCTAGAGATATAAAGATAGTAGTGTAGATGAATTCCCTAAATAGGTAGGCTTTAAAATTGTATGGGGTACATCCATCTTAAGTTCATGAGAATTTTCAACAGATGGAATTAAAAGTTCACTATTTTTTACAGCTTCCATCATTTCACATCTCTCCTGAACATACATACAGTCTTCTTTAAACAACATTTTCAGCTCATCATGAAAGTCTATTTCAATCTCATTTGTTAACTTACTCTCAAAACTATCTTAGAAATAGTATTTACTTACATAATCAATTTCATCCATCCAAATACAATCATCATCTTTTCTTTTTGCTAGATATTTTATAGTCTTTAAAACATCTGAAGGGACTTCCTGGTCATTAATATTCATAATCAACTATCCTTTTTGCACATTTATCATAGTTTGTCCAGTAAAAAGCAATAGTTGTTCATTATCATTCTCTTTAGGTCGATCTCAGTGTTGCTAAGAAGTGTTCCTTGAGGTCTATTACTAAGTGAATTAACAATGTATCCCAGTTGATTCTCTATGTTTCTAATCACAACATTTTGACTTTGCAAATGGTTTCCCATTTGCAATACCACTTATCTATAGACATCTTCTTATCCTCAAATTGTTGATCATTATTAGAGTCTAGTGGATATCAAGGACTATAGCTTGTGTTCCCCTGATTATTCCAACTTCCATTAAGATTTGCATGATTATTTCTCATTGTTGGTTTCTACCCCCGATAGTATGATTCCAGTTAAAATTAGGATGTTTCTTCCAACCGGGTTGTAAAAGTTAGAATACGGGTTGTTTATGTTATTTAAAGTCTCATAAAATAAGTTAAAATCAATCATATGCCCTAATGAACTTTCCTCACTTATAAGAGTAAATTAAGGCTGGTTCATTCCAAATTGATCCAACTTCCTTAATATTACAGCAACCTGAGATGCATGAACTGCAATCACATCAGAATCGTGAACACTGGCTACATATTTTTGATTTACCTTTGTAGAGGGCTATTAAAATTCATTTGTAGCCATTTCTTAAATTAATGCATACGCTTCATCAAATAATTTTGACATTAATGAACCACCAGCAGCAGCATCAATAATGGACCTAAGGGATCCTACTAACCCATTATAAATAGTTTGAATGATTAACCAATCTGGCAGAGCATGATGTCGATACTTTCTTAGGCGTTCCTTAAATCTTTCTCAGGCTTCGTATATTGATTCCCCTTCATACTGACAAAATGAGATCACATCGTTTCTAAGTTGAGTAGTCCTTGAAGGTGGAAAATACTTAGCTAGGAATTTTTGAGTTAACTCCTCCCAATTTTTAATAGAACTAGGTGCCAAAGAGTATAACCACATTTTAGCCTTATCCCTTAATGAGAAAGGAAAAAGCCTTAGCCTAACAGCATCGTCTGACATGCCGTTATAACAAAATGTAACACAAAGTTCTAGAAAACTATATAAGTGCAAATAGGGATCCTTCGAAGGAGTTCCCCCAAACTTGTTGTTCTGCACTATTTGGATAATCGTTGGATTTAGTTCAAATGAGTCAGCTTCTACGATAGGGTTTTGTATACTTAAGTTAATTTCATCTATCGTAAGATTTACATAATCCCTCAATGATTTATGATGATTTTCTAAGTTAGTATTTTGAATGTTTTCCATTTCCATTTCTAGTTTTTCAAATCCTTTCTGTTTTTAAAATTTTTTCCATTTTTCTAACTCGGGACCATAAGACGTAAGTCCTACAGATCCTTTATTTTGTATACCTAACACAACAAACAATACATTAATAATAAAATAAATAAAACAAAAAACATATTCAACACAACAAAATATTTTGACAAACACCTTATTTTTCACACAAGCAGTTTTTTCACAACACTTTTTCATACAACAAAACACTTTTCAAACAAAAATAATTTTAAGACACTAAAATTTTTCAATTTTAAGCCTAATTACTTCATCTAAAATTCTCTTAAAATTCTTACTGAAACTTCCCCAGCAACGGTGCCAAAAACTTGATGCGACTTTTTTTATATGTAAGAATTTATGACCTCAGATTTATATATTTATATTAGTTTTATAAAGTCATAATTTCAAACGCAAGTATACGTATCGTATCAAGTAATACAGAGCTCTAATGGAGTCTCGTTTATCGATCCCACAGGGAAGCGAGGTAAGAAGTTATTAGTCAAATTCTAGTCTACAATTATCAGACTTTAGATTGGAAGGTCGATATAAGTGGTTTTTCTAACAAGCACTCCTAAAGGTAAATGATTATATGTAAGAATAATAACTACTCCTAATTGCAAATATTACTTCTAAAGATAACCCTTTTTGGGGAAATTCATTTGGTGAATTTTGAGATAATAAAAACTACTATTCTTATGTAATGAATTGGATAAAGTTTAGGAATGAGATGCATTAAATATTGTATGTGCCAAATAGGAGCAATCCTATTCTTTACCCTCTTCCGAGTACCCTCTCTTCAAAGTGCTATAAAGAATATTGGCAAATCTTAGGCTTAGTCCCTAAATCTATGGTTAGGATGGAAGGATACCGGCTCTCACTTCAGAGCTCCCACTGCCCTTGGCTAACCCTAGCTTTAGTTACCAAACTTTAGGACCAAATTAGGGATCTCAGCCTGTCACCCTGAAACCTCCAATTCGATGACCATGAAACCATATTTTCCTATTTATTTGAACTCAATCCCCATGAACTACTCAATTCATTCATGGACATTGAATGTGGTTCCACTTTGTTGAGAATTACACCGCCCTTTCGGGACAATGCAATAACAATGAATTTTAACAATACAACGGGCCCTTTTTGTAATGTAAATGAAGTGCAAGTAAAAATCATCACATTTATAATTAAAACAACTTTTAGCAAGCATCCCAATATCTTAAACATGAATCTTACTCATTGTAAAAGAAAAGTAGAATGAAAATAATGTCATAATCATCTTATGCCACTATTTCTAAATAAGAATAAAGAGTAAGAGAAAATCATCGCAAAGCACGAAGAAAACACAATGAAAAACATATTTTCAAAGAAAATCCACAAAATAGGTGTTTACAAAATCATAAGATAAAGAAGAACACAATACTTAGCTTTTTCCCTTGAAAGAAAGATGAAAATCTCTCCCACAAAGTCTCCCACTGATCCATACAATGCTAGAACGTTCCCTTACAGATTCTCTCAAAATCTCTTCACTAATCTCTCCAAAAAGGTAAAAATCTACATTTCTACTCCTATTCTAAGATCTCTCAACATTCTCCACATTTTTTCTAACATCTCTCCCCTTTTCTGGCTTCAAATTCGCTTTAAAATAGTGTAGGGACGAATTTCTCACGAGGTGCATGAAGAAACCTTCCAAAAAGCATCCAGATTCGATGTATATGGCCAACAACTGCTCAATTTCACATCCATACCATCTTGGGCACCGCCGGTGCTAAATAGGGCGCTGCTGGCGCCCTATTTTTTTAGTGGTCTCAGGTTTCTAGCACCACCAGCGCCGGTTTGGGCGCCCCCGGCGCCCACTTTGCGCAGCTCCACCATTTTGCTCAGTTTGGCTCCGTTTCAGCTTTGATTCTCCCTGTTTTAGTTTCGTTGCGTTCCTACCAGATAGCCCTACAAAATAAACATAAAAATAATATTTTTTTAAAGTGTAATCTCATTCAAAAATATGCAAGAAGTGTAAAAGAGATTAAGCATAAAAAGACTTATCGAAAGGTGTCAAGCCAAAATTTATTTTCTTACTCGTTTTTTCTCCAAATTACACCGTTTTTTGCTTTTTTTTACTCCAATCAACTAAATTATCATACCTACAAAAGATCATGAAAAATACATTCCTTTAAAATGCAATATCACCAAAAATGGGTAAAATCATATAGCAAAAATCATATATATTTTTGGTGCATCATGCTACAAACGAACTTTGAATTTGATAGGTGCACCATATTTAGAGTACTTAGTTCTGTATGTCCATTTAGAACCTATTATATTAGCATAAGGTGGAGGATTTACTATAACCCATGTGCCTTTCTTTTGAAGAGCATCAAATACTTCCAATGGACTTTCTCCATTACATGTGTCAGCTTACTTGGTTATAGGTGTTAGGATTTGTAAATGGGAGGAGAGATGTTTGAAGGTTTATAATTTTTTTTTTGGTTTGAGTGATCTATTATGTAGTCAGGTCATCATAAAATTTTTCAATGAATTTTGTATGTGTTACGGTGGTTGATGAGAGGATAGCATAGGAGGATTGAATGTCATAAGAGGAGTGTATTCTAGAATGATTGACGAGTTAAGGGTAGGTGCAACAAGTTGACCCAAGGAAAAAATGTTAAGATTTTCATGCCTATTTTATATTGATTTTGACGATATTACACTTTAAAGAAGGATATTTTTGGTGTTTTTTATAGTTATGAAGATTTAAGGACAATGGAGCGAAAATATGCAAAAAGGAGCGAATTTGGAGCAAAAAGGACCAAATTATGAAAATTTGATCTAGGACGCTGACGGCGAGGTCGACGGTGCCAATGACGTGTTTTACCGAGATTTCAGAATATATTTCAAGGGAGGCCGCTAACGAGAGAGGTCTAGGACGCCGACAGCGGGGCCGGTCTAAGGCTAAGTTTCTAGAAGGCCGCCGATGGCGGAGCTCGAGGCCGCCAATTGCGGGATCAACGGTTCTTTCGCAAAATACATCGAATGTGGATGATTTTTGAAGGGATGCATTGAAAACCCTTAGAGACTCTTCAACTACTTCAAAAAGAACAATTTTAGGCTGAAAAAGTGTCATATTAGAGTCCTTTAAAAGTCACTTAGTGTAAAATAGATAGTTGAGTAGTGTCCATTGTTGTTATTTGTGAGTGTTAAATAGTGAGTTCAAATAGAGATATTGGTGTGGAATTCTTCGAAGGATTGTAAGAGTGGAAGAGAAGTGAGAGATCTCTTCTTCATTGTTGTTTTGAAGGAGAATTCTGCGTACTGTAAAGGAAGGAAGAGATTTAGAGGAGCTTCAAGGAGTTTGCTTGGGGAGGAATTTAAGATTGTGTTTATTTACTTTAGTTTGTAGAACTTTACCTTTATATATGAAATCCAAGTTTTATTGTATCCTCTCCATGAAATCTGAGTAGTCTTTCTGTCTTTCTCCTTGTTTTGATATTTTTGTGAAATGGTAAATTGAATTAGTGTGCCGTAAAAGTTTTAAAGAAGTTGTGATAATCTTTTACTTAAATCTTAATTTACTTTCAATCTGGTCAACTGAATAGTTAAAATATGTTGATTTTAACAACTATAGTAAAGATTACATCTGAGATTCAGGGAGATCAAAGTCCTTGGAAGTAGGGTGCAAATAAATAAAGAAATAATATTCATCGGGCGTAGATTTGGAGATTTTAGAGTGACAGGCTAAAATCCTCAATTCAGTCCAATCGTTTGGGTGCTGAAGTGTAGATGTTAGCCCTCAGGCGAGGGGAATGTGGGAGCACTGAAGTGAGAGCCGATATCCTTCCAGCCTAGCCGCAGATTCAGTAACTAAGCATAGGATTAGTCAATGTTCTTCATTCCTAGACCGAAGGGTAAAGAATATGTATGCTCCTATTTGACACAACACCATTTTAAACTAATTCTAATTATCTTTTCACTTCAATATCTTAACAAAGGAGAAATATTCTTACTTATAAATTTGAACTTCACTTTAGTAAAATTAGTTATCTATTAGTAGAACTAGTTTAATTAAAACTTCATATTATTGTCGATTGCATATTAGTGACAGATAGGCAATTTCGATTTAGTTGTGATTCTGAATTGATTTCTATAACCTAGTATGTAGCCTCTAAAATATTCCCTGTGGGATCGATATCAAGGACTCCACTAGAGCCCTGTATTACTTGAGCGATACGTATACTTGCGTTAAATAGTAACTCTGCGATTATAGAATATGTTATATACTTATTACAAAAAATAAAATTACGCTAAGTGTCCGCTCGCGGAGTGTACCTCAAGTCAATTGGCATCGTTGTCGGGGAATATAACAAAATTAGAGTAACAGACAATTTAGGACAGTTAGAAAACATTTTTAATAGAATTGCAACTTATTTAGTTAACTATTTTGTTGTGTACTGATTTCGATTGTATGCGTAAATTTGATTCTGAAAATCTTATACCCTATGATTCAGAATTAGAACGTACTGTTAGGAGAATTAGAAAACTGAGAAAAGAACCTATAAATTCTAAAACAATGGAAAACAACATAAACAACCAAAGAATAGAAAATGAACATCAATCTAGACCACTAAGAGATTACGCTAACCCTACATTAGATGAAGTTCACTTAACTATGCAAAATCCTGATGTAGCTGCTAATTCATTTGAGCTTAAACCCTGCAATTATCCAAATGGTACAAAACAATCAATTTGGTGGGACTTCAAATGAAGATCCTAATTTACATCTTGCAAGTTTCTTAGAACTTTCTGCTACTTTTAAGTATGACAGAGTGTCTGATGATGCTGTCAGACTTCGACTTTTTCCTTTTTCACTAAGGGATAAGGCTAAGGCTTGGTTAAATTCGTTAGCACCTGAATCTATTAGAACTTAGGGAGAACTTTCACAAAAATTCTTATCAAAATATTTTCCACCATCTAAGACTGCTAAGCATAGAAACGATAGCACATCTTTCAGTCAGTATGAGGGATAATCGATATATGAATCTTGGGAAGGATTTAAAGAACTTCTTAGGAAATGTTCACATCATATTTTACCAGATTGGTTAATTATTCAAACATTTTATAATGGATTAGTAGGATCTTTTAGATCTATCATTGACGCTGCTACTGGTGGATCACTAATGTCTAAACCTACCTGCTAAAAGGGTAAATCCTAAGAGAGTAGTCAGTATTCATGATTTTGATGCTTTAACTATGATAGTTTCTCAAATTGCTACTCTTTCAAAGAAAATAGATCAATAGGGAATGAATCGTTCTCAAACACCTCCAGTGTTAGAAGAGAATTCATTAGGACGAATTGTAGATGCTCAATCTTTATACGAAACTATAAATTTAATAAATAATAGACAAAATAACCCTTATTCAAACTATTATAATCCAGGTTGTAAGAATCATCCAAACTTTAATTGGAATAACCAAGGTAATGCTAAACCTGTTAATTGTCAATGGGGGAACAATCCTGTAAACCCATTAGGAAATATAAACAACCAGGGTAATTCTAATTATAGACCTTCTAATCCACCGGGTTTTTATAATAATTCACAATTTAAGGAGAAGAAGTTATCTATGGAAGAATTAGTTTTGAATATGGGTAATCAATTACAAAGTCAAGGAGCTGCTATTAAAAACATAGAAAACTAATTGAGGTAAATTGCTACTGCACTAAGCAATAGACCAGTTGGAACTTTACCTAGCAATATTGAAGTAAATCCTAAAGATCAAGGAAAAGAATAGATCAAGGCTATTCAATTAAAAAGTGGAAAAGAGTTGGAAACAAGAGTTCAAAAAGAAACTGTAGTTGAAAAGGAAAAAGAAGAAACTAAAGGAGAAAACAAAAGTTTATATCCTAATTTTCAAAATTACTGTTGAAAGACCTTCACCACCATTTCCTCAAAGACTAAAGCAACAAGATGAAGGAAAAAGATTTGCTAAATTCTTAGATATTTTGAAAAAATTGTCAATTAATATTCCTTTTGTTGAAGCTTTGGAACAAATGTCTGATTATGTTAAATTTATGAAGGATATACTCAACAAAATGAGAAAGTTACTAGATCATGAGACCGTTGCATTTAGTGAAGAGTGTAGTGCTATAATTCAGAGAAAGATTCCTGAAACTGGTAGTTTTACTATCCCGTGTGTTATTGGTAAAAAAATTTTATGGGCAAGAATTATGTGATTTGGGAGCTAGCATAAATTTGATGCCTTTATAAACTTTTAAAAGGTTAGGAAAAGGAGAGATTGCACCAACTTCTGTAACTCTATAGTTAGCAGATCGGTGTATTACACATCCTAAAGGAGTTGTAGAAGATGTTCTGGTCAAGGTTGATAAGTTTGTCTTTCCTGTGGAATTTATCATTTTAGTATGGAAGAAGATAATGAAATTCCAATCATTTTAGGAAGACCATTCCTAGCTACAGGAAGAGCCATGATAGATGTTCAAAAAGGAGAATTAACTATGAGAGTAAATGATCAAGAAGTAACATTTAACATCTCAAAGTCAATGAAATATCCTTCAATAGAAAAAGATGATGAATGTTTCAAAATGGATATATGTGATTATCTTAAAAAAGAATATTTCAAAGAAAATTTTGAAGAAAAAGAAGATATGAAAAAAGATAATTATGATGAAATTGATAGCGAAGAAGCTGAATATACTTAGGAAAAATTTGAAATGCTCAATTCAACAGCACCAGAAAACGAAATATTAATTCCATTTATTGTAAAACCCCTTGAACTTAAATTAAAAAATCTTCCAAATCACTTGAAGTATGTATTTTTAGGAGAGTTTTCAACATTACCAGTAATTGTATCCTCAGACTTAAATGAAATTCAAGAACAAAAATTAATGGATACATTAAAAAAATACAAAAAAGCTTTTGGAGGGACTTTAGCTGATATTAAAGGAATTAGTCATTTGATTTGTATGCACAGAATTTTATTAAATGAAGAATATAAACCAAGAATTGACCTTCAAAGGAGACTGAACTCTATTATGAAAGAAGTAGTTAAAAAAAGAGATTTTAAAATGGTTAGATGCTGGAATTATATATCCTACTTCGGATAGTACTTGGGTAAGTCCAATTCATTGTGTTCCTAAGAAAGGAGGAGTAACTGTTAAAGCAAATGAAAATAATATATTAATACCTATCAGACAAGTTTCTGGTTGGCGTATTTGTATTGATAATAGAAAATTAAATGCCGCCACTCGAAAAGATCACTTTCCTCTTCCTTTCTAGACCAAATGCTAGATAGACTTGCTGGACACAAGTACTACTGCTTTCTGGATGGATATACCAGTTACCATCAAATTCCTATTACTCCTGAGGATCAAGAGATAACAACATTTACTAGTCCTTATGGAACTTTTGCTTTTTAAAGAATGTCTTTCGGACTATGTAATGCACCTGCAACATTCCAAAGATGTATGATGTCTATCTTTAGTAAGTTAATTGATAATGGAATAGAAGTATTTATGGATGATTTCTCTGTGTTTGGAATGTCATTTGACGCATGCTTAAATCATCTTGAAAAATTTTTGGAGTTATGTGAAGGAACTAACCTAGTTCTAAATTGAGAGAAATGTCAATTTATGGTTGAAGGAGGAATTGTATTAGGGCATAAAATTTCAGAAAATGGCATGGAAGTAGACCCTGCTAAAATTGAAGTTATAGATAAATTACCACCTCCTACTACAGTGAGAGGGGTAAGAAGTTTTCTTAGACATGTTGGTTTCTACAAGTGCTATATTAAAGATTTTTCAAAAATTACCAAACCTCTATGCCAACTTTTAGAAAAAAGATAAGAAATTTGAATTTACCGAATACTGCTTAAATGCCTTTGAGTTATTAAAGGAAAAACTAATCACAACACCTGTTATAGTTTTACCTGATTGGGAGAAACCATTTGAATTATTGTGCGATGCTAGTGATTATGTTATTCAAGCTGTTCTTGGTCAAAGATATGATAAAATTTTTAAAGTTATATACTATGCTAGTAGAACTCTTAATGATGTTTAAATTAATTACACGGTTACTGAAAAAGAGTTACTGGCTATTGTGTATGCTTTTGATAAATTCAGATCATATTTAATTGGGACTAAATGTATTGTGCATACTGATCATTCTGTTATTAAATATCTGATGCAAAAGAAGGACACAAAACCAACATTAATTAGATGGGTACTTTTAATGCAAGAATTTGATTTTGTGGTGATTGATAGAAAGGGAACTGATAATCAAATTGCTGATCATTTGTCGAGACAGGAATATCATGAATCATCTGATACCGACAATGAAATAATAGACTGTTTCCCTGATAAACAACTTTATAATATAAACGAGTGGAAAATACCTTGGTATGCTGATATTTTTAACTATATAGTAAGTGATATTTTGCCACCTATGTTAACTCTGCAGCAATAGAAAAAATTCATTCATGATGCAAAAGAATATTTTTGGGATGAACCATATTTATATAAGCAATGTAACGATCTTATTATTAGGAGATGTGTGTCTTATGAAGAAACTGAACTGATTATTTAAAAATGCCACGATTCTGAATTTGGAGGACGTTGTGGGATTGACAAAATATTTTCACAAGATACGGAATGCCGATAGTGATTATCACTAACGAAGGGTCCCATTTTAGGAATAAATGTATTCATAGATTAGCAGAAAAGTTTAATATTATTCATAGATTTTCTACTGCCTATCATCCTCAAACTAGTGGTTTAGCTGAAGTTTCTAATCGTGAGATTAAACAAATTTTAGAAAAGACTGTAAATCCTAGTAGAGTAGATTGGTCTACAAGACTAGATACTGCATTATGAGCATACAGGACTGCTTATAAAACTTCTATTGGTATGACTCTTTACAGACTTATTTATGGAAAAACTTGTCACTTACCAATAGAATTAGAGCATAAAGCATATTGGGTGATTAAAGAATTCAACTATAATTTGAAAAATGCTGGTGAGAAGAGATTGTTGCATCTGAATGAATTAGAAGAATTAAGAAATGAATCTTATAATAACGACATAATTTATAAGGAAAAACTGAAGTTAATGCATGATCGAAAGATTGATCAGAAGAATTTTGAACCAGGATAAGAAGTTTTGCTTTACAATACGAGGTTGAAATTATTTCCTGGGAAATTGAAGTCTCGTTGGTTAGGACCCTTTACTGTGACTCAGGTTTACACTTATGGAGCTATTGAAATTGAAGCTCAAAAGACTGGGAATAGATTTAAATTTAATGGACATAGATTAAAACCATATTTTGAGGGTAAAAGACCAAATTTTAAAGAGGTTTTAATGCTCAGTCAACCTGAATAACACTTGAATAGGTCAGGTAGACGATGTTAAACCAAACGCTTTATGGGAGGCAACCCATAGTTATCTTTATTTGTTTGAGTATTTGTTTGAATTTATCATTTGTTTGTAGTAATATTGAATTCTACTACTTGTATTTGGCCTTTCATATTCAAGAATATGGATCCATAAAAAATATTTTGAATGTATTTGACCATGGCGTAAATGTGCAAAATTTTGCCTAAGGTGCCGACGGCGTGCTCGACACTACCGACGGTAGGTTTTTCCCGAGAGCTCTGGAATTTAATTGAACAAGGCTCGTCGACGGTGCCATTGAGGCCACCGACAGCTGGATCGGCGAGTGGGCAGCTTTTCAAGTTTGAAATGTCAGATTTTAGCGGGTTTTAGTGAATTCGTCCCTTATAAACTCCCATGGACGGTTCCTAAACACTCCAACTCCCAAAAACGAATAGAAACTACTTTCAATTCCTCTCTAATGGCTTCCAATTAAGTAGATTACCCAAGATTTCAAGTTTATAACCGGAGAAAGTTTGTTAGTGCTGAGGCGTAGCGACTTTTCAACAAGGTGATGTCCAAGAGAAGGCTAATCAAGAAAAGAGGATTTGTCAATCGAGGATTAAGTAATTCTTTGTCACTAATTGAAGAAATGATTGTGCAGCGAAGATGGGAAGTGTTTTTCTATACTGCTGCCGCAGTAGTCGTTCAAGTGGTGAAGGAACTCTACGCTAATTTACATGGAATCAACCAAGGAAGCGTCTATGTGCGAGGTAGGTGGATAACATTTAATTCTGGAATGATTAATGAGTTATACATGCTTGAGAATGTTCATGTCTGCCATTATTTGAATTTTGTGTCGATGAGAGATAAGATGAATGAAATATACTAATATTTAATCGATGAAACTGATGACTGGTAAGTTAGAGAAAACGGGTACGTTAGTTTTTCTGTAACACTTTTAAATCCTGTTTCAAAAAATTGACACTTTTTCATATCTGCGAAATTATTGCCGATGATGAAAATCGGTAAAGTCACCAAAGAAAGTGCAATTTTGAACTATTGCATTCAAATGGGATAGCCCATTGATATTGGATCAATTATTGTGAAGTTATGTTTGGCCTGATAATTCAAGGATCATCTCAAGGGCTTGGACATCCTTCAACAATTTTCTCAATATGCAGTTTGTTTCAAGTATCATACGAGATTTGGGAGAAAGTAATGTTACCCTGGAAACCTTTAGACCCAACTCGTATACTCCCAGCCAATGATGAAGAGAATGACACGAGCGTGATTATGGATCAAGCATCGCAGAATTCTGTTCCTATTCAACCTCTCGTAGCGGACAAGACACCGATGATCTCACACCCAATCAAGAATTTGAAGAAGCAAGTACAAAATTTAACGAGTACAATTAACAATACGTCTGATTTCTTTGATCATATCGATTGGAGGATCAAAGAACATTTTGATCATATTCGGCAATTTGAAGCGAGTTTGATACGCTTAATGAAGAAGATGGGATGGATTAATGAAGATTCAACTGAAGAATTCTCATTCCAACCTTTTTATAACCTGTTTGTCCATGTTTAAGCAATGGGTGATATCAAAGGAGAAACCAGTACTGATTCTGAAGAGTAGTAGAATTGCTTTATTTGTTTCTTTATGTTGTGTTTGATTTGAACTATGTTTGTGTGTTTGCTTCCGTAGTTTGCTTTTTAATCTCAGTATAGTTGAGATTATGATTAGAATATTTGTTTTCAATGTTTTGAGTGTTGTGATTTGGATTGTGACGCTGATTAAATGGATTTAGGTTGAGAAAATACCTATTTATGTGTGGTATGTATTGTGAATTGTAAACACTTGGATTTAATATATAATTGTAAAGTTTTGTTATGTGTATGTTTATTTGTGTTAATACATCACTTAATCACATAAAATATATGATTAAAATCATCGAACGGATGACGACGAGGCTTAAAATTGATCGAAATCACAAAATTTAAAAAATGATCAATATTTGAGAATCTCGCTGACGGCGCGCTCGAGGCCGCCAACAGCCTGATTTTCCCGAGGCTATTGGAATTTAATTCAATTTAGCCCGCCGACGGCGTGAATAACCCTGCCGACAGAGAGATCCCGAAAATTTACCTTTTAATCGCGATTTTGAACGGTTAAATGCCACTATTCATCGTCTTCCTCCCTGATTTACCGAAAATTTCAACCTAGGGTTTGATATATCTTGAATTTGGAGCGATTTCAACACATTCTAACACCGGATTTCATCTTCCCTTGGTAAGAGCTTCACTCCTATGTAAAAATTTTTTATTTTCACCATGAATTTCTTCCAAATTAAGAAATTTTGGGAAATTTGAAAATGTGGAGAAAAGACTTGGAAGGAATTCATGGAACTTGACTTAGAGATTGTTTTAAACACCCTTTAGAAGCCATTGTATTATTATTTTAGAGATTAGTTTGGATTTTTTGTGATTTTGATAGATCAAACAATGGCTCCACGACAAAAGAGAAGACTCGAATTTGACGAGACTTGGTTTGTAAACGCTAAAGCAATATCGAGATACACTTCAATCTTTCAAGGAAAGAAGTGTACTCAAGATCGAGTTTTTGATAATCCCGGAGGAGAGGTGGAACGAGTCATTAGAGAGAGGATGGGAGAACTTCTGTTACACAATAAATAAAGCTGCTATTGAAGTTGTAAGAGAGTTCTATTCAAATCTGACTCAACTTGAGGACGAGCTTGTCCAAGTAAGAAGGTTTTCTGTCGATTTTAATGCTACCCGCATTAACTCTTTCTACGAGCTTCACGATTATTTTTCTAGCGAGTATGAAACATTTGGAATAACGGAGGGTCTATTAAATGATGTTATTGAATTTCTCACTAATGGGAAAGACACTTGGAAAATTAAGACTCGTGAACGAATTAACTTTCCACTTTCCATGATGAATGCCACTACTAAGGCTTGACATTATTTCATTTGTTCGACTCTGCTACCCACCTATCATCATAGTGAAGTCTCGAGAGACAGAGTTGTTCTGAATTTTTGTATTCAAAACAATAGAAGTATAAATGTGGGGAGAATAATTTATAAGAATATTATGGCCACAATGAAGAGTGAATCAAGTGGATATTTAGGATATCCTGGACTAATTTATGCACTTTGTCAATTATCTGGAGTTGAACCAAGAGATGATAAAGAATGGGTATACCCTATGGAACCCATTACTAAAGAAAATTTAAAAACTTATGAATCCCATGAGGAATGGAGATCTGGGAGTAGGAGCAAAGCACCTTCTACTAGTAGAGACATCTCTTCTACTAGCTATGACCCTCCTGCATCTAATTCCCCTACCTTATATGATTTGATGAATGCCATGACCCTGCAGCGGAAAAGTTTTGAGAAGTTAGATGAAAAATTTGAAAGAATTGATCACAGGATTGAAGGATTAGAGCGAAGATAGTTCACGATAGTGAGTATCTTCATAGGCACTCTGATTTTGAGATGGCTTATTATGATGCTCATGCTAGGTACTACAGAGGAGAGCCTGGTATCATTTTTCCCGAATGCCCCTGTTATACTCAGTATCAACCTAATCCACCTACTGATCAGAGTGATGAAGACATAACATGGGATTTTGATGATTGAGATTTGCGGTTGTGATGTAATGTGATGTATGTGTTTGTTTTAGTTTCGTTATAGTACTTTCATTTTTATTAATTGTACTATGTGGAGTATGTTTTGTTTCTGAGATATGTGATTAGTTTAATAGTTTGTATTTTCATTTTTGAATATTTGTGATGGTTTGAGATTGTAATTGTAATTGTAATCTGTTAAGTCTAAAATAGTAAACTGTTTGTTCTATGTTGTGAAATGCATATGTCCTGTAGTTAATTGTTGTTAATGTTTAGTTTTATATACTTGTTTTAAAATTTCATTACCCCAGCATATTTTCTAAACTGTTATAAGTGTAGAAAAGTTTTTATTATTACAGGTCAGTTAAAGTTAAAAATTTTGAGAAGAACCTGCAAAATTTCAAAAAGACAAAAATACCTAAAGTGCAAAGGTATGATTTTTATATTTAGATTTTTTCTTTCGACCCTGTATTATTTATATTATGGAAAATTTTAAGTTTAGTGGGGAGAAAAATATTAACTACTATATGCTCTCAATTAACATATTTTCAAAAAAATTATAAATATTATTTTTGTGATAAAATTTATTTCAGATAACTATATTTAGATTTGATCTAAATATTATAGAAGATTCAAAAAAAAATTTTTTATAATGAAAATTAATTTTGTAGGTTAAGATATTTAGTATGAGAGTAAAAGACTATAGTTAACAATTTAAAGTAAAGAAAACTATATTTTGAAATATTAAGAATCTTAGGAATTTAGTTGAGAAAGAAAAGATTAGGATTCAATGATGTAAAAACTATTAATTATATATAAGGTAAAGAATGTTTTAAAGTTTCAAATTTAGGAAAAGAAGAGTGAAGTTCAAAATTATTAACAGGCTATCTAGATATAGTAATCCTCACTTGAAAAAAAAGAAAGAAAAAGAAAAGGATTGGAAAATAATCCCTGAAAAGAAAAGAAAAATATATAGGATTGAAAAACAATCCAAAAGAAAAAAAAGTAAGTGAGGAGAAGCTTGAGGAGATGCCTTATCAAAAATTAGCTTCCCTTGGATTAACCTAAAAGGAAAACTAAAAACATTTCTGAACATATATTTATGACTAGTTTCTTTACTAATACTATCCTCATGAAGTTCTTATCTTATGAATATTCTAAGTGAATTGATGTTGCAACATATATTCATTCTATAAATGAATAAAAGACTATAACTCTTAGACTTGATGACTAGATAACCTTACACCTGCATAATTAATCTAATTACTTAAAAAAATCTTTCAAATAATTCTTGCTATTATATTTATTTAAATCAAAATTATAGTATTTCTGAATTAAAATTTTACCACAATGAATCATAACTTTTATGTAGTATTAAAGATTACTTTAGGACAAGTAATTGTTAAGTTTGGGGGATTTTGGCCCAAGGAAAAAATATTAAGATTTTCATGTCTATTTTATATGAATTTTGACGATATTACACTTTAAAGAAGGGTATTTTTGGTGTTTATCTACAGGTATGAAGATTTAAGGACAATGAAGCAAAAATATGCAAAAAGGAGCGAATTTGGAGCAAAAAGGACAAAATTATGAAAATTTGATCTAGGGCGCCAACGGCGAGGTCGACGACACCGACGACGTGTTTTCTTGATAGTTCAGAATATATTTTAAGGAAGGCCGCCGACGGTGGAAGTCGAGGCCGCTGACAGCGGGGCTGGTCCAAGGCTAAGTTTCTAGAAGGCCGCCGACGGTGGAGCTCGAGGCCGCCAACAATGGGATCGACAGTTCTTTTACAAAATACATTAAATGTGGAAGATTTTTGAAGGAATGCTTGGTGATCCACTTGAAAAGTACCTATTTTTATGCCTTATTTATGATTTAATTTTTAAGGATATTATACTTTAATGAAAGGTATTTTTATTTTTTTGGATATAGGTGATGAAAAAAGAGTTCAAGAAGGAAAAAGGAGCAAAAATGAGTAAAAATAGAGCTAAAAAGCAATGTTGCAGAAATTATAGGTCTAGCACCTAAGCGCCAGAATCCGGCGCCTAAGAACCAGTTTGATATTAAAGCAAATAAGATTTTTGACAACATTGGGCAGTTATTTTGACGGTGTTAAGCGGTTATCAGACCTTGTAGAAGACTGGAAGTTACTCCTAATACATAGGACATGTGATACAATGCATCTGGACACAAGAAAACTGTTTTAATCGAAAAGAGGTGCTATCCAAAGTAAAGAGGTGCGAAGACTTGGTCACAGAGTCCGGCGCCTAGGCGCCAGATCCCGGCGCCTAGGCGCCACAGTTACTTTCTAGAAGATTCATTGAATTTGGATGAATTTTGAAGAGGTTCCTTAAGCAACCCCTGATCATTTTTGAAACTCTATAAATAGGAGACATTTCTACAGAGAACGGTGCCCCCCAAATCTCCAGCATCCGTAGATAGATTTAGAGAGCCATCATATTTTCTTCTTAAGTATTTAGTGAGTTTATTTTAGTTATTTTGAGTGTTACTACTCAATTACTTGAGTAGTAAGTGAAATTTTGTAAGTGTTGTTGTTGTTGAAGTCTTGTACCTTGCATTAGAGTCAGTAGGAGTCAAAGGATCACTTGAAGGAACATTCCAGATAAGTATTTGTAATTTAGTTCAAAGTTTTATAAATATGTTTTGTTGTGTGAATTCAATGTGTTCTGAGTAGTTACTTTACTATGAAAATATAATAAGATAATTTGATTTTATTGGAGAATTTAACTTAAAATTTTTAAAATTATTGTGATGATACTCATACCTGATCTTAATTTACTTTTTAAACTGGCCATTTGAATTGTTAAAACCTGTTGAAGAATTCTGAGACCTATTTAGAGATGAGTTCTTAACTAGTAGACATCACATGAATCCTTGGGTAATCGAAGGCCTTGAGCGGGTTATTCATGGTAAAGTGCAAATAAATAGGGAGATATTGTTTATTGGGCGTATAATTGATTAGTTTTTAGAGTGACAAACTAAATTCTAATAATTTGGTTTATAGAAAGGGAACAGACCACTAGTAGGGACACCCTTGGACATCAAGAAGTGTGAATCTAGATTAACCCATTCTACTAATAATACATCCTGAACCAATCTATAGATTAGTCATTGTTCTTATACTGTCGAGCAAAGTTAAAGAATAGGAATGCTTCTATTTGGTGCAATACCATAATCTCAAGTTCTCCACGAATAATAATTATTCTGAAAAATCTTGGATTAGTTTAAAAGGTGAAAGTTATTTTATTTATACTTGCATTAATCTTTACTTTATTGCTGCTTTACTTACATTTAGTAGAAACATCATTAAACATAAAATCTAAATTTTGAAAAAGAAATAAAAATTATAAATACTTTTAATTTGAAAATCTATTAAATTCTCTCAATTTATCTTCCCATAATCTTCCTTGTGGGATCGATAACCAGGACTCCAATAGAGCTCTGTATTACTTGAAACGATACATATACTTGCGTTTGAAATTGTGACTTTACAAAATTATTATAAAGATATATAAATATAAGTTCATAAGTTCTTGCATATACAGAGAGTGCAATGCACGGTTCAAGTTTTTGGCGTCGTTGCTGGAGAAGAAAAGAAAGAAAGAAAAAAAGGAAGGAAGGAAGTGAAAGACAATTTTTAGATTTCTCAAATTAAAAATATTTTATATACATTTTTATTTATTTAAAAATACAAAAATATTTCCAAAAACAAAAATACCAAAAAGATTTTATTTTATTTTTAAGTCCTTTTATTTATTTTTTATGTGTAGTTCTGGATCTGAAAGATTATTACCTTTTGATTCTTAATTAGAAAGAACTGTTAAAAAAATTAGAAAAGGAAAACAAATTAAAAAATATCAGGAAAAGGCTAACTTACATAATAATAATCAAAATCCAATAGAAATTAATGAATAAAATGTTTATAAACCATTAATGAATTATGTGAACCCTACAGCTGATGAACTTCATATTAGTATTCAAATGCCTGCTGTGGATGCTAACTCTTTTGAGCTTAAACCTTATATTATTCAAATGGTTCATAATAATCAATTTGGAGGAACACCAAATGAGGATCCAAACTTACACCTTGCTAGTTTCTTAGAACTTTGTGCTACCTTTAAATATAATAATGTTTCTGATAATGCTATTAGGCTTAAACTCTTTCCTTTTTCCTTAAAAGATAAAGCAAAGATGTGGCTTAACTCATTAGCAACTGGTTCTATTAAAACTTAGGCAGCTATGACACAAAAATTCCTTGCTAAATATTTTCATCCTTCTAAAACTACTAAATTAAGAAATGATATTACTTCATTTAAGCAATTTGATGGAGAGACAATTTATGAAACATGGGAAAGATTTAAAGAACTATTGAGAAAATGTCCTCGTCATACTTTACCAGATTGGTTAATTATTCAAACATTTTATAACGGACTTATTGGATCACTTAGATCTATTATAGATGTTGCTGTTGATATTGGATCACTTAGATCTATCAAGAAAAATGTAAAGTCATTTCTGAAGAAAAAAATAATGAATCTATGTTATATAATGAGTCATTAACTGAAGAAATTGAAGAAGTGAATGAAGAAAATTTATTTGAAGAAACTCATTATATTCATGATAAATGGGAAATTTTAGACACAACTAAAAATGATATATTTTTACCCTCAATTGAAAAAGCCCCTGAACTGGAATTAAAAATATTACCTGCACATTTAAAGTATGCATTTCTTGGAAATTCATTAACTTTACCTATTATTATATCTTCAGAGCAAAGTAAAGATCAAGAAGAAAAATTAATAAGAGTTCTGAAGAACTATAAGAAAGCTTTTGGTTGGACTATTGCAGATATAAGAAGAATAAGCCCTTCAATCTGTATGCATAGGATTTTAATGGAAGAAAATTGTAAACCTACTATTGAATCTCAAAGAAGATTGAATCCAATTATTAAATAGGTTGTTAAAAAAGAGATTTTAAAATGGTTAGATGTTGGAATTATTTATCCTATTTTGGATAGTCAATGGGTAAGTCATATTCATTGTATTCCGAAGAAAAGGGGAGTAACTGTCATTGTTAATGATAAAAATGAATTAATCCATACAAGACAATTTACTGGTTGGCGAATTTGCATCGATTATAGAAAATTAAATAACTCCACTAGAAAGGATCATTTTATTTTACCTTTCTTGGATCAAATACTGGATAAATTAGCTGGACACTCATATTTCTATTTTTTGGAAGAATATTCTGGTTATCATCAATTACCCGTTGCTCCTGAGGTATTTATGGACAATTTTTTGGATGGATAATCTGGTTATCATCAACATTTACAAGTCCTTATGAAACATTTACTTTTAGAAGAATGTCTTTCTGTTTAAGTAATGCACCTGCAACTTTTCATGGATGTATGATGTCAATATTTTGTGATTTAATTAAAAAAGAATTGAAGTATTTATGGACAATTTTTTAGTATTTGGAATTCTTTTAAGTCTTGCTTGGAAAATATAACTAAAGTTCTGAAAAGATGTGAATAAACAAATTTGATTGTAAACTGAGAAAAATGTCAATTTATGGTCACAGAAGGAATTGTACTTGGATATAAAATCTCACAAAAAGGGATGGAAGTTAATCAGGCAAAAGTGAAAATTATTGCTGAACTTCAACCACCTGCTACTGTTACTGATGTGTGAAGTTTTCTGGGTCATGCTGGATTTTACAGAAGATATATAAAGGATTTTTCTAAGATTGCTAAACCTCTTTGTCATTTATTAGAAAAAGAAGCTAAGTTTGAATTTAATGAAGATTTTTTGAATGCTTTCAATATTTTAAAAGAAAAATTAATCACTGCTTCTGTCATTATTACACCGGATTAGAGTAAACCCTTTGAATTAATGTGTGATGCAAGTGATTGTGCAATTGGAGCTGTATTGGGACAAAAATTTGAGAAAATTTTTAAAGTTATATACTATGCTAGTAAAACTCTTAATGAAACTCAAATAAATTACACTACTACTAAGAAAAAGCTCTTAGCAATAGTATATGACTTTGATAAATTTAGACCTTATCTTCTTGGGACCAAATGTATCGTACATACTGATCATTCTGCTATTAAGTATTTAATGTCTAAAAAAGGTGCTAAACCAAGATTGATAAGATGGGTTCTACTTTTACAAGAATTTGATTTTCAAATAGTGGATAAAAAAGGAGCTGACAACCAAATTGCTGATCATTTATCAAGAATTAAAAATAATAGTGAGAAGATTACTGAAGAAAACATAAATGAGAAATTACCTGATGAAAAGTTATATGTTATTCAAGGATTACAAATGCCTTGGTATGCAGATATAGTTAACTATTTGGTTAGCAATATTTTACGGTATGGATTGAATAGAAAATATATTAAGAAATTCAAAAATGATTCTAAATTATATATTTGGGAAGATCCTCATTTATTTAAAATAGGCAGAGATTCTGTGATTCAAAGATGTGTACCTTATGAAGAAACTTTTGCAATTATTCAAAAATGGCACGATTCTGAATTTGGAGGACACTTTGGAGAGATAAAACTATGTTTAAAATTTTGAATTCTAGATTTTGTTGGCCTACATTATTCAAAGATGTTGGATATTATGTGAAAACTTGTGATCAATGTCAAAGAATGGGGAATATATCCAGAAAAAAAGAAATGCCTCTAAACTATATATTAGAAATTGAGATTTTTTATGTATGGGGTTTAGACTTTATGGGAGCTTTTATACCATCATCTGAAAAGATTTATATTTTATTAGCAGTTGATTATGTTTCAGGGTGGATTGAAGCTGTAGCTTTACATAACTGTGATTCCAAAAGTGTTTCAAAATTTTTAAAGAAAATGATTTTTTCAAGATTTGGAATGCTAAGGGTAATTATCACAGATGGGGGAAGTCATTTCAGAAATATAAGAATTCAATCATTATTGGAAAAATTTGGAATTAAACATAGAATTGCAACTACTTATCACCCACAAACAAGTGGAATGGCTGAAGTATCAAACAGAGAAATAAAAAGAATATTAGAAAACACTGTTAATCCTAAAAGAACTGACTGGGTTGATAGACTTGATTCTGCATTATGGGCTTTTAGAACAGCTTATAAGACACCTATCGGAATGTCACCTTATCGATTAGTTTATGGAAAACATTGTCACTTACCTGTTGAACTGGAACATAAAGCTTACTGGGCGATAAAGGAGTTCAATTATAATTTGAATGATGTAGGAGAGAAACAACAGTTATAACTGAATGAAATGGAAGAGATAAGAAATGAGTCCTATGAAAATGCAAAGATTTTTAAGGAAAGAATGAAGAAATTGCATGATAAAAAGATTTCAAGAAAAATATTTAAGCCTGGATAATAAGTATTATTATTTAATACTCGTTTAAGACTTTTTCCTGAAAAATTAAGATCTAAATGGATGGGACCATTTATTATTGAGAAAATATACCCTTATGGAGCTGTGGATATCAAACATCCCAAGACGAGAAAAATATTTAAAGTTAACGGATTAAGATTGAAGCCTTATATGGGAGAAATGAAGCCAATTTACAAGGAGGCTTAAGAATTGAGTCTACTCGATTAATATAATTGATTAGGTCGGGCTGACGATGTTAAACTAAGCGCTTTGTGGGAGGCAACCCATATATTATCATTGTGATTATTTGTGATGAATTTATCTTAATCGATGTTTGTGTGTTGATCACACCATTTTAAAAGACCTATTTTAAGACTGAAACTTTGTAAATTTGATGATAGGCGAAACAGAGTCAAACATAGTTCTGGCGCCTAGGCGCCCAAACTTGGCGCCTAAGCGCCATCATAACCCATGTATATCGATGGTCCAGCGCCTAGGCGCCATATTTCGGTGCCTAAGAGCCCTAGTTACTGTTTGTGCAAAAACCAAAAATCTTCAGTTTTTCACACGAATTCTTCTTATAAATTTCCCTATCTTCATCTCCAATCCCTAAGCAACCCTAATTTCATTCAGAACAATTCATTTTGGAGGAGAAAAGAGAAGATTGGAAGCAATGGAGAGAGGAGATCATGACAATGCAATAAGAGATAAGTCTTCTAAAGATCTTCAACCTTATTTCAATGGATTTATTGCTGTGAGTTTGGAAAAATTATTCAATCGTCTAGATAAGATTGAGGCGGAATTGCTAAGTGTTGGGAATCGTCTACATGAGATGTATCACCAAATTGAGCACTTGGAATGGCAGACGAAACTTCAATTCGATCATATGACGGCCTATCAAGATTCTCAAGTAGCGATGTATGCGAAGAACAAATGGATTGATGAGAAGACGGCTTTGGAATTTGTAAGGGTGTTGGTTTTCTATCCATGCAGGCCTAGCGAACTTCATTTCGAGATGGATGGAAATGCAAAGTTTGGAGATGAATAGATCATTGATGTGTTCTAGGTGTGATTGAGTCATGTTCTAGTGAGTCGAATATTTAGTTTGTGTGTTTGCTTTCATTGTTCAAAGTGTGTTTTTGATTGTGAATTTTCTTTGAATTTGTAATGTTTGTGTTGTTTATAGAGTGATGAACCTTGTCATAGTATTTTTTTGGAATTTCTTGAGCTTGGAATGGAAAAATGTGAAATGGAATTGAAGACTTTGATTATAACTTGTGTTTGAATGTTGGATCTAATTGATCATTTTAATTGTTTTTGGAAATGTTTAGAAGTTAGAAATTAGAGTAATACTCTCATGTGAGTAATTAGAAGTCGAAATTCTTAAGTTTTGGTGGAAAATATAATATTTAAATCAAATTTTTGGAAAGGCGAGTCTGGCGCCTAGGCGCCAGAATTCGGCACCTAAGCGCCGGTTCGGCCTGCACTAGAAAATCGGGTTCTTAAACCCACCGACATCATTAACGACTCCTAAGCTCCCGTCCTTTTCCCTTTTTCATGAAAAACAACCTTAGGGATCCATTTTTAGGCCGGATTTTTGAGTTTTTGAGCTTGGAATCACTCGATTTCTTCATCTTGAGGTCAGATCTACCTTCTAATCCATTTATTTTTTATTTTCACCATAGATTTTTCAACTTTTGAGCAAAACTGAAATTTTTTTATTTTTGGAGTTTAATCCATGGATTTGAAGCTTTATTTAAGTTTTTAAAAGCCTAAATAAGCTTGTTCTTTTGATCCTTTAATTTATTTTGCGTTTTCTTTCTCATACGTTTAGATGGCTCCAAAATCTAAGTGATGGAAAGAACAAGAAAATTTCAATCGTAGCAAGTTTGCCACTGCCGCAGCACATTTTCATTACAACAATTTTCCTACGATAGGGAAATTTATCTCAGAGAGGAGTTTCTAAAATTCTGTGAAAGGATTGAAGATAAGATCGTTGCACTGAACTGGAAACGATTCTGTTACTTCACTGCTATTGTCGTTATCCCTGTCATCAGGGAATTTTACACAAATTTCTTGGGTGCGAAAGATTATGAGATCTTTGTGAGAGGAGTTGGAGTAGGATTTACTCCAGAGAGAATCAATATTTTCTACGGCCTACCACCAAACATCGAGTGCTATTACTCTGGATTATCTCAATTTGAGGGAGATTTGGAGATGATTATTGCATACTTGAATGATGGTACGGGAGCTTGAAAGTTTCGGAACGAAAAACGGGTAAAATTTTCATCTTCTAAGCTAAATGGTGTTTCTAAGGCATGACATTACTTTATTTCTCTCGCCACCTTCCATCCAACCATTTGAGTGAGGTTACCGAAGACAGATCTATCCTCAACTACTAGATATAGGAGAGGAAGCTAATTGACATTGGGAGTATTATTTTTGATTCTGTAGAGGCCACTGCTTGTTCTAGCACTTCTGTAGGATTGAGATTCCCATCTCTGATTTATTCTCTGTGTGAAAGTGATGGAGTTGTTGCAGAGCTTTCAGAGGAGAAACTCAAGTCTACCAAGCCCATTGGATGAGAAAGTGTCAGTATTTATGATCGACTCCGAGGTAAGAGTTCAACCGCACCCTCTAGTTCATTACCTACTTCTGGTAGACCTTCTACTTCTGGACCCTCTACTTCTGCTGCTGAGCCATAATCTAGTTTTTGGGAGAATATGCATGAGAATTTTATAGAGCAGCAGAATATGTTACTTTTTACCCAGTGTGGAGACGATACTATAGATTTGAAATTGGATCATCTTTCTGACTACACCCAGAGGAAGAGTGATTTTGATGCTGAGTATTCTGAGTCTCTTGTTAGATTCCTGAAGGGTGACCATTCAATTCAATTCCCGACCTGCAATAGATTCTTACCATTTGATATCCAGAATAAGAATGTAGATTTTTCTTTTGATGACGATAAGGATGAGGAGACTGCTAGTGATGATTATATTTTTAGGATTGTGTATTTTTATTATTTATGTTATGTTTTTGTTAATGTGTTAGTTTTGCATGTATGTGATGATTTGTTTGTTTTTATGTTTGATGCATTGTTCTGAGACACTTATTGATGTACTGATGATTGTTAGATTGTTAAAGTTTATTTCTGTAATGAGATAATTTATTTCGGTGTTAGTATAGTAATCAGAACACCTGTTTAGTTTAGTTATTTTTGTTTAAAACTATTATAAAAAAAATAAAATAAAAAAATATGATTTTTGTAGAAATTGATCCTACTTACTAAAATTTTTCTATATATGCTTAGACCTTTCTTTTATATTTATAAAAAGCATGTGTAGAAATAAAATTTTCCTTTCTTAATTATTTTTCATATACTTAGAAAAATTTCTGGTAAAAATATGCTATTTTTTCTCTCATACTTTAGAAGTTTCATGATTCATGTTTATACCAAAACTGAAGTTCGGGGGAAGGGAAAATTCTTTGAAATTTAAATATTATTTGTCCTAAATGTACTAATATTTTCTTTAAAAATATTAACATAACATAAGTAATGAAAAATTTATTTAAAATTACTTAAATTTTTGAATTTATAAATAATATAGTAAACTTAACTAAAATTTAAATAATTTTGATTGATTTTAAGAATAGAATTATTTAACTTCAAAAATAATAAGATTAAAATTTTTTCTATTTATAGTAAAGAGAATTGTATTTTTGAAATACTAAGGAATCAAGATTATTACTTGAAAAAGAAAATATTGAAATAGTTTTTGAAAAAATACTTATTAAGAATGTCATATTTATTAAGTAAAAATGTATAAGTTTTTAAATATAAGTTAAGGATAGTGAAGTTCAAAATCATTAACAGGCTATCCAAAAATAATAATTCTCACAATTAAAAAAAAAATATAGGATTGAAAAATATCCTTAAAAAAAAGAAAAGAAAAAAAAAGAAAAAGAGCAAAAAAAAAAAAGAAATGAGAGGAGAAGCTTGAGGAGATGTTTAATAAAAAATTGGCTTCACTTGAATTATCTTATAGGAAAAAAACTAATTACATATTTAACTTTATTTTTATGTACAAATATCTTTACTACAAAAATTTTCATGAAAGCCTTTTTCTCATTAATTATCTATGTGACCTTAATATGATAAATTACAAATAATATTGAAATAAATGAAAATTTTAAAGTCTTATGATTTGGCAGTTAAGTATTTTTTAAATTCTTAAAATTAACCTTAATTAGTGAAATTTGGTTAATGGTTTGCTAAAGCATTTATAAAACCAAAAATTACAAGGAATCTTAAAAATTTAAACTTCGTTCCAGATATTATACCTTTTATGTAATAAAAAGGGTTACTTGATGACAAGTAACATTTAAGTTTGGGGGAATTTGATCCACTTAAAAAATACCTATTTTTATGCCTTATTTATGATTCAATTTTTAAGGATATTATGCTTTAATGAAAGGTATTTTTATGTTTTTGGATATAAGTGATGAAAAAAGAGTTCAATAAGGAAAAAGGAGCAAAAAGGAGCAAAAATAGAGCTAAAAAGCAAAGTTGCCGAAATTATAGGTCTAGCGCCTAAGCGCCAGAATCCGACGCTAAGCGCCAGTTCGATACTAAAACAGATAAGATTTTTAACAACTTTGGACAGTTATTTTGACAGTGTTAAGCGGTTATCAGACCTTCTAGAAGACTGGAAGTTACTCATAATACATAGAACATGTGATACAATGCATCTGGACACAGGAAAATAGTTTTAATCGCGAAGAGGTGTGATCCAAAGTGAAGAGGTACGAAGACTTGGTCACGGAGTCCGGCGCCTAGGTGTCACAGTTACTTTCTAGAAGATTCATTGAATTTGGATGAATTTTGAAGAGGTGTCTTAAGAAACCCTTGGTCATTTTTGAAGCTCTATAAATAGTAGACATTTCTATAGAGAACCGTGCCCCCTAGATCTCCAGCATCCAGAGATAGATTTAGAGAGCCACCATATTTTCTTCTTAAGTATTTAATGAGTTTATTTTAGTTATTTTGAGTGTTACTACTCAAGGAATTGACTAGTAAGTGAGATTTTGTAAGTGTTGTTGCTATTGAAGCCTTGTACCTTGCATTGGAGTCATTAGGAGTCAAAGGATCACTTGAAGAAACATTCCAGATAAGTATTTGTAACTTGGTTCAAAGTTTTATAAATATATTTTGTTGTATGAATTCAATGTGTTCTGAGTAGTTACTTTTCTTTCTCCTTTAAACTATGAAAAGATAATAAGATAATTTGATTTTGCTGGAGAACTTAACTTAAAATTTTTAAAATTATTGTGGTGATATCCATACACGATCTTAATTTACTTTATAAAATGGTCATTTAAATGGTTAAAACCTGTTGGACGAATTCTGAGACCTATCCGGAGATGAGTTCTTAACTAGTAGATATCACATGAATCCTTGGGTAATTGAAGGCCTTAAGCGGGTTATTCATGGTGAAGTGCAAATAAATAAGGAGATATTGTTTATTGGGCATAGAATTGATTAATTTTTAGAGTGACAGACTAAATTCTAAAAATTTGGTTTATAGAAAGGGAACGGGTCACTAGTAGGGCCGACCATAGCCACTCTTGTACATCTAGAAGTGTGAGCCTAGATTAGCTCATCATACTAATAATACATCCCGAACCAATCTATAGATTAGCCAATGTTCTTTAAACTATCGAACGAAGGTAAAGAATAAGAATGCTTCTATTTGGTGCAATACCATAATCTCAAGTTCTCCAAGAATAATCATTATTCTTAAAAATTTTTTATTAGTTGAAAAGAAGAGAGTTATTTTATTTATACTTGCATTAATCTTTACTTTATTGCTGCTTAACTTACATTTAGTAAAAATTTCATTAAACTTAAAATCTGAATTTTAAAAAGAAATAAAAATTATAATTACTTTTAATTTGAAAATCTATTAAATTTCTTCAATTTATCTTCCCTTAATCTTCCTTGTGGGATCGATAACTAGGACTCCAATAGAGCGTTGTATTACTTGAAACGATACGTATACTTGCGTTTGAAATTATGACTTTACAAAATTATTATAAATATATGTAAATATAAGTTACTAAGTTCTTGCATATACAGAGAGTGTAAAGCGCGGTTCACTTGGAAAACCCTTGGAGACTCTTCAGCTACTCTAAAAAGAATAATTTTAGGCCGAAAGAGTGTCCTATTGGAGTCCTCTAAAAGTCACTTAGTGTCAAATAGAGAGTCCACTAGTCTCCATTGTTGTTATTTGTGAGTGTTAAATAGTGAGTTCAGATAGAAATATTGGTGAGGAATTCTTCGAAGGATTGTAACAGTGGAAGGGAAGTGAGAGATCTCTTCTTCATTGTCGTTTCGAAGGAGAATTCTACGTACTATAAAGAAAGGAAGAGATTTAGAGAAACTTTAAGGAGTTTGCTTGGGGAGGAATTTAAGATAAGTTGTGTTTATTTACTTTAGTTTGTAGAACTTTACCTTTGTATATGAAATCCAAGTTTTAGTGTATCCTCTCTATGAAATCTGAGTAATTTTTCTGTCTTTCTCTGGATTTTGATATTTTTGTGAAATAGTAAATTGAATTAGTGTGTCGTAAAAGTTTTAAAGAAGTTGTGATAATCTTTTACTTAAATCTTAATTTACTTTCAATCTGGCTAATTGAATAGTTAAAATATGTTGAGTTTAACAACTATAGTAAAGATTACATCTGAGATTCAGAGAGGTTAAAGTCCTTAGAAGTAGGGTGGGTGCAAATAAATAGGGACATAATATTCATCGGGCATAGAATTGGAGATTTTAGAGTGCCAGGATAAAATCCTCAATTTGGTCCTATTGTTCGGGTGCTGAAGTGTAGGTGTTAGCCCTCATGAGAGGGGAATGTGGGAGCTTCGAAGTGAGAGCCGGTATCCTCCCAGCCTAGCCGCAGATTCAGTAACCAAGCATAGGTTTAGTCAATATTCTTTATACCTGGACCAAAGGGTAAAGAATATGTATGCTCCTATTTGACACAACACCATTTTAAACTAATTCTATATATCTTTTCACTTAAATATCTTAACGAAGGAGAAATAATCTTACTTATATATTTGAACTTCACTTTAGTAGAATTAGTTACCTGTTAGTATAACTAGTTTAATTAAAACATCATATTATTGTCGATTGCATATTAGTGACAGATAGGCAATTTCAATTTAGTTGTGATTCTGAATTGATTTCTTTAATCCTAGTCTGAAACCTCTAAAATATTCCCTATGGGATCGATATCCAGGATTCAATTAGAGCTCTACATTACTTGAGCGATACTTATACTTGCATTAAATAGTAACCCCGCAATTAAAGCATATATTATATACTTATTACAAAAATTAATATTACGCTAAGTATCCGCTCGTGGAGTGTACCTCAAGTCACAAGTGTGGGAGGATTTGAGGTGGTATGGATTTTTTGGGAGATTGGAGTTAAGAGGCTCGATGTGATATATGTGAAGGGGGGAGGGGGATGAGATGGTGAAGAAGGGTCTTGATGGGGAAACTGATTCATGGAAGACTGCATGTCGTGGGATTATTATTTGATGGGTTTGAGGGTTAGAATAATAGTAGCCATTGTAATGGGGTAGGTATCCAATGAATATATGACCCGACCCACAATAACGCAGTAATATTTGCTTTCAAAAGATGGCCAAAAACATGACCTAATTTATAAATAGTGGCTAGTGTATAAAATCAAAATGTTGTAAAATTTTAGAAAATATTTTACACACTAGGGGTACTACGCAAGTATACGTATCATTTCAAGTAATATAGGATTTTCTTTTATAACCCCAGTATCGATCCCACAGAGAAGCGATGTAAGTAATCCTTTAGGCTAATTCCAGTCTATTTCTATAAGGCCTAAATTTGAAATTTCGATTAAAATGGTTTTTTTAATAACTAATTGTAAATAAAGTTCTTAAAAAAAAAATAACTTATAGATAAATTGGTTTGGAGAATTTTGAAATATTAAAAACTACATTTCTCTTGCAATTACATAGATAATGTGTAGGAAAGAAATGCTTAGAATTTTATGTAGTAGTGCTAAATAGAAGCAATCCTATTCCTTACCCTTTGGTCCAGGTGTAAAGAATATTGGCTAATCTATAGATCGGTTCATGATGTTTTATTAGTAAAATGGGTTAATCTAGGCTCACACTACTAGATGTCAAAGGGTGGCTATGGTCGGCCCTACCAGTGACCCGTTCCCTTTCTAAAGACCAAATTATTAGAATTTAGTCTGTCACTCTAAAAACTAATCAACTCTGCCCCCAATAAGTAATATCTCCCTATTTATTTGCACTTCACCATGAATAACCCGTATATAGCCTTCGATTACTCAAGGATTCATGTGATATCTACTAGTTAAGAACTCATCTCCGGATAGGTCTCAGAGTTCTTCAACAGGTTTTTACATTACAAGTGATCAATTTGTAAAGTAAATGAAGATCTGATATGAATATCACCACCATAATTTAATAAGAGAATATCTAAGAAAATCTTAATTCCTAAACATGCATCTATTTCATTACAAAATAAAAGTAAATGAAAATAATAACATAAGAAGAAAAAGAGTTGATAGAATTATGTAATAATTTAAGTGCCAACAAGGAACTTATTTCATTAGTATTCTATTATATTTATGCAACTATCTATCTCCTAGAAGCATTTAATAGATAATTCTATCATAAAAATTATTTTCCTACACATGTCACTACTTCATTTAAAAGAAAGAGTAAAGAAAATCGCTTACGAAGCATGGATAAATCACGATAGAAAACTTGGTTTAAAACAAAGAAAATTCACTAGAAAGTGTTTACAACAATTACAAGAGAATGAAGAACACAATACTTAGTTTTTTCCCTCTGAAAGAAAGAAGATCTCTCCACCAAAGTTTCCCACCAATTAATGCGCCGCTCGTACATCCTGACACGCCTAAAATATATAAGTTTTTTCTAATATTATTTTACTCATTTTTGATGATATCATAGTTTAAAGGAAGATATTTTGTATGTTTATTGGTTTTAGGTACAAGAAATGGTGATTGGAGAAAACAGAAACAAAAACGATGCAATTTGGAGCAAAAACGAGCAAGAACTGAAATTTCGCCCTGACATCTTTTGATAAGTCTTTCGATGCTTAATATCTTTTATACTTCTTTCATATTTTTGAATGAGATTACACTTTAAAAAAAAGGTTGTTTTTATGCTTATTTTTTAGGGTTATCTGTTACGAACGCAACGCAACTGAAATGGGGTGAAACGGAGCTAAAATGGAGCCAAACGGAGCAAAACGGTGGAGCCGCGCAGCAACCTCCTCGCCGAAGGCAAGATCGATTCCAAGACCACCAAAAAATGGCCGAAAAGCTCGCCGACAGCGAGCTCGAACCAGCCGACAACGGCCCGGAGGACCATGAACCTACTTTTGGCGGTTTTTGGCCTAAATTCGACGTATTTGGACTCTTTTTCGAAGGGGTGCTTATGGAAACTCTTCAAACTTCGTCCATACTCTTTAAAATGGCTAATATATGTTAGAAATGAGTGAGAAATAATAGAAAAAAAGTGGAGAAAACTTGGAGGAATGTTTAGGATTCTTAGATTAAGAGTAGAAATGCATATTTCTACTCTTTTGGAGAGATTAGAGAGGAGAATTTGAGAGAATTTGTAAGGGATTTCGCTAGCATTGCATGGATCGCCGGAAGACTTTATGGAAGAGATCTTTGTCTCTCTTTCAAAGGGAAAAGGCAAAGTATTGTTCTTCATTATCTTATAATTTTGTAAACATTTATTTAGTGGATTTGCTTTGGTTAAATGAAGTTTCTGTTGTGTTTCTTCGCGCTTTGTGACGTATCTCTCTTACTTTTTCTTCTTCTTTGGAAATAGCGACATGAAAAGATTATGCCATTATTTTAATTTTAATTTTCTTTTGTAGTGAGTAGAAATCATGTTTAGTATTTTGTGATGCATGATAGAAGCGAATTTAATTATAAATTTGATGGTTTTTACTTGCACTTCATTTACACTGCAATAAGGGCCCATTGTAGTGTTAAAATTCGTTGTAATTGCATCGACCCGAAAGGGCGGTGTAATTCTCAACAAAGTGAAACCACATTCAAATTCCATGGATGGTTAAGTTCAGGGATTTAATGCAAATAAATAGGGAAATAATATTAATCAGGCGTAGAATTGGAGATTTTAGAGTGACAGGCTAAAATCCTCAATTCGGTCCTATCCTTTGGGAGCTGAAGCGGAGATGTTAGCCCTCGGGCGAGGGGAACGTGGGAGCTCCAAAGTGAGAGTCGGTATCCTTCCAGCCTAGCCACGGATTCAGTAACCAAGCATAGGATTAGTCAATGTTCTTTATGCCTGGACCAAAGGGTAAAGAATAGGATTGCTCCTATTTGGCAAATACAATATTTAATGCATCTCAATCCTATACATTATCTATTTCATTACATAAGAATAGTAGTTTTTAATATCTCAAAATTCTCCAAACCAATTCATCCAAAAAGGGTTATCTTTAGAATTATTATTTGCACTTAGTTATAGTTACTATTACATTTAACACTTGCATTTAGAAGTATTTGCTAGATAAAACACAATTTTAATCGACATTCCAACCTAAGGAGCAATTGTAGTAGACTAGAATTTGACTAAAGACCTCTTACTTCACTTGCTCGTGGGATCGATACTGGGGTTTTTAAAGAAAACTCTATATTACTTGAAACGATACGTATACTTGCGTAGTACCCCTAGTGTGTAAAATATTTTCTAATTTTTATATCATTTAAGATTTTTCACACTAGCCGCTATTTATAAATCAGGTCAAGTTTTTGGCCATCTTTTGGAAGTTAATTTATTGCGTAATTGAGGGCCGGGACAAGTTTTTGGCGCCGTTGCTGGGGAAGTTTCGGTAAGAACTTTAGGAGAATTTTAGTTGAAGTAATTAGGCTTAGACTTGGAAAACTCTAGTGTCGTAAAAAAATTGTTTATATGAAAAATAAGGTGTTAGTGAAAATGTTTTGTTGTGTTGAATATATTTCATTTATTATTTATTTAATTGTTAATGTATTGTTTGTTGTGTTATGTATGCGAAACAAAGGATCTGCAGGACTTGTGCCTTATGATCCCGAGTTTGAAAAAAAATAAAAAATTAAAAATACAGAAAGGACTCGAAAAACTAGAAATGGAGATGGAAAACGTTCAAGATAATAACTTAGAAAATTATCATAAATCATTGAGGGATTACATATATCCTACAACATATGAAATTCACTTAAGTATACAAAACTCTGTCGTAAAAGCTGACTCATTTGAAATAAATCCTGAAATTATCCAACTAGTGCAGAACAATCAGTTTGGGGGAACTCCTTCAGAGGAACCATATTTACACTTATCAAACCTAGAACTTTGTGCTACATTTAGTTATAATGGCATGTCAGACGATGTTGTTAGACTAAGGATTTTTTCTTTCTCACTGAGGGATAAGACTAAAATGTGGTTATACTCATTAGCACTTGGTTCTATTAAAAATTGGGAGGAGTTAACTCAAAAATTCTGAGCTAAGTATTTTCCACCTTCAAGGACTACTCAACTTAGAAATGATATTATCTCATTTTGTCAATATGAAGAGGAATCAATATACGAAGCCTGGGAAAGATTTAAGGAACTCCTAAGAAAGTGTCCACACCATGCTCTGCCCAATTGGTTAATCATTCAAACTTTTTATAATGGGTTAGTAGAATCCCTTAGGTTTATAATTGATGCTGTCGCTGGTACATCATTAATGTCAAAACCATTTTATGAAGCGTATGCATTAATTGAAAAAATGGCTACAAATGAATTTGAATGGCCCTCTGTAAGGGTAAATCCTAAAAATGTAGCCATTGTTCATGATACTGATGCGATTACAATTCTTGTATCTCAGATTGCTGCAATATCAAGGAAGTTGGACCAATTTGGAATGAACCAACCTCAATTTACTCCTGTAAGTGAGGAAAGTTCGTTAGGGCATATGATTGATTCTAAATTATCATATGAGACTTTAGATACCATAAACAACCTGTACTCTAACTTTTACAACCCAGATTGGGAGAACCAACCTAAATTTAACTGGAATCATAGTACTAATGGTGGAAACCTAAAATGGGAAAATAATCATGCAATCATAATGGAAGTTGGAATAATCAGGGGAACACAAACTATAGAACTTCATATCCACCGGACTCTAACGATGATCAACAATTTCAGGATAAGAAGACGTCTAAGGAAGAAGTGGTAATGCAAATGGGAAACCAATTGCAAAGTCAAAATACTGCGATTAGAAACATAGAGAATCAACTGGGACAAATTGCTAATTCACTTAGCAATAGACACCAAGGAACACTTCCTAGTAACAATGAGATCAACCCTAAAGAGAACACTAATAAACAAGTAGAAGCTGTCTAATTAAAAAGTGGAAGAGAGATAGAGGATGTGGTTACAAAAGAGAAAGATGTTGTGAGAGAAATAAAGGAAACTAAAAGACCTGAAAAACATGTTTATAAGGATTTGGAAAAATTAATTTCTCCACATAAAATCAGTTTGGAAAGACCACCACCTCCATTTCCTCAAAGACTTAGACAGCATGAGTTGGATAAAAAATTTTCAAAGTTCATGAAAGTACTTAAGAAAATAATGATAAATATTCCTTTCACTAAAGCTTTAGAACAAATGCCAAGTTATGCAAAGTTTATAAAGGATATATTAAACAAGAAAAGGAAATTTGGAGATTACGTGACAGTTGCACTAAGTGAGGAGTGCAGCGTTGTACTTCAGAAAAATTTTCCTCAGAAACTTAAAGATCCTTGTAGCTTACAATTCCTTGTGCAATTGGAAAAAAATTATGTGGAAAAGCTTTATGTGATTTAGGAGTGAGCATTAATGTGATTCCTCTATCTATATTTAAAAGGTTAGGTTTAGTCGATATTTCTCCCACTACTGTAACCCTTCTGTTAGCTGATCGATCTATCATTTATCCAAAAGGAGTTATAGAAGATGTGCTTGTTAAAGTGGATAAATTTATCTTTCCTTTGGACTTTATTGTATTAGATATGGAGGAAGATAAAGAATTTCCAATTATTTTAGGGAGACCTTTCCTTGTTACTGGACAAGCTATGATAGATATGCAAAAAGGAGAATTGACTATGAATATTAATGATCAGGAAGTCACTTTTGATGTATTAAAGACTATGAAATATCCAGTTGAGAGAAAAGTTGATGATTATTTTTGGATAGATGAAATTAATTATCTAAGTAAGGACCATTTCCAAGAAAGTTTTGAGAGTAAGATAACAGATGAGGTCGAAATGGATTTTCATGATGATTCGAAAATGTTATTTAAAGAAGACTGTATGTATGTTCAGAAGAGGTGTGAAATGATGGACTCTACTAAAAATAGTAAACTTTTAATTCCATCTGTTGAAAAATCTCATGAACTTAAGATGGATGTACCCCATACAATTTTAAAGCGTATCTATTTAGAGAATTCATCTACACAACCAGTCCTTATATCTTTAGATACGACTCAATCACAAGAAAAACCTGAATTAAATGATGAACAAGATAAAATTATTGAACTAGGACTTGGAAGAAAATTTGAGGATAAATTTCAAAAGAACTTTGAGTTGAGAAAAGAGGATAAGGATATTAGAAGACCATTGGAAGAAGTTCCTAAGGAATTAGAAAAACCTATTTCCTCACCTAAGATAGATCCTCGATCACTTAATAATTATATTGGAGAAGAATTGGAAGATAACATGAATCGGAAGAGTAACATAGAAAATATTGATCTAGAATCTAAATTATCTAGAGAGAATCTGATCCAAATTTTGGGAGATATTGAAGGATCTTATAAAGATCCATTTCTTATAAATTTCAAGGATGATATTAATATGCAAATTCAGAAAATCAATAGAAGAATATTGGATCTAGAAAGAAATACGAGGAATAATGATATAAATCCAACTGAAAATGAAGAGCTAAATGAAAAATTAAAATTTGAGGATTTTGTAGGAATCCCTAGATCTGAATAAGATTGGGCGATTGATCAAGGATTACTTAATTGGAATTTTGATCCAGGTGGAATCATTTGTCTTGCTAATGACGTTAAACCAAGCGCTTTATAGGAGGCAACACATAGTTATCAGTGTGCTTTGATTTAGTGTGCTTGAGAGTTATGATTGTTAGTGTTGTATGGTGTTTGCATTAGAGTGGATTGAATTGATGTTTATGTGTCATTATGGATTGATCAGTTTGATTGTTATTGGTAGATGTTTGGATTGATAGTAGTTTGATCTGATATCTGTCTGTTTCATGAGGGACATGATTCCTTTACTTCTTAGTATGGCTAGACTTGATCTCTTGTAATAGTTGGATTAACGAGTCCACTGTGACTTGGGTCTCACCCACACTTGAGTTTTACAAGAGAAATGATGAATTTAAACATTGATAGTTCCTTCTTAATTTGTTACTTCCTTTCTACAATTTTATTTTCATTAGGTAGGAGTCGTGAACCTATTTGATGAACACCATGCGGATGATTTTACACTATCTTTATAACTGTTAGTGGTGCTTAATTATAAGGATTAGATGATGCCTGAGATTGGTGTCCGGAAATCAATTTATCAGGGGTAATCTTATCATTGGGATTATAATCTATAAAATCATTTGAAAATACCTAATTTATTAGTGTAGTGACTCCGTTAGAAATTGGAAGTAAATCAATGTGATGTGATGAGTTAATGGAAGAATTCACCTCATTTATCTTATGTGTGTTTATGTTTATGTTACAATTTTATTTAAGACTTGAAGAACATTTTTATATTCCCATGCTGATACATGTTATGCTAGTGAGACTTTGGTTTAGTTAATTTCATTCTGACATTATTAGTTTAGATTTACTTTTTGCTGCATATTGTTCTATCCTAGTGAATACTTGCAAATAATTTTGATAGACATTTGTGGTAAATAGAATTTCTAAATTGTTTTTTTCCTGCTTATAATTTCTGTACTGAATGCTATATATTTTAAAAATTAAGTTTGGGGGTAGGAAGAAAAATAAAATTTTAATGTGAAAATAGTTCCTTTTAGTGTAATTTTATTACAAACATGTTTTCGGTTAGCTTTACTTTCTCCTACAGTCATTTTATCCTGATTATGTATGATATGATTTGATAAGATGTTGTAGTAGTAAGTATATTCAACCTTTACTTTTTCTTCCTGCTACATTTTATGGAATTAATTGCAAAATATTTTAAAATTTAAATTTGGGGGAAGAAAAATATTAACTCTTATTTGTTCTCAATTATTATATTTTCAAAAATTATTAGCATAACTTCTGACAGTTGAACCTCACTTGAGATAACTAAAACTTTTTATTTCAGTTGAATATTATGCAAGGATTGGATGAAAGTTTTTAGTAATAAAAGTTAATTTTATAAGGATAAGATATTTTCTATGATAGAATTTAATTATAGTTAACTATTTAAAGTAAAGAAAACCGTATTTTTGAAATGTTAAGAAACTTAAAGTATTATGTGTTAAGAAGAGATTGTGACTTTATGATGAATAATAAAGCTCATACCTAATTATAAAGTAAGGATGTGTTTCAAGTTTGAACTTTAGAAAGAGAAGAGTGAAGTTCAAAATCATTACAGGCTCTCCAGATATAGTAATCCTCATTAAAAAGAAAAGAGAGTGAAAAAAAGAGGATTTAAAATGATCCCGAAAGAAAAAAAAGGAAAGAAAAATATTTATGAGGAGAAATTTGAGGAGATGCCTAATCAAAAATTGGCTTCACTTGAGTCACTCTAAAGGGAAAACTTGATTTCATTTATGAATTTATATTTAAAGTATTGGCCTACATTCTGACAAAGTTTACATGAACTCCTTTTTCACATAATCTTTCAAGGCACTCTTAATGTGTCAAATTATGGTTTATCTTGAAATAAATAGAAGACTAGAACCCTTAGACTTGATTGCTGAATATTCTTATACTTGTAGTGTTAACTCCGAGTTACCGAATTTCTTTCTAAAAGTCTAACCAATATATTCTTTTAAATGAAAAATTTTAGTGTCTTACAGGTGAAAAGTACATTGCTTTGAGTTATATTTTTATGTAGTAAAAGTGTTACTTGAGGACAAGTAACAGTTAAGTTTGGGGGATTTTGACACGCCTAAAATATATAAGTTTTTTCCAATATCATTTTACTCATTTTTGATGATATTACACTTTAAAGGAAGGTATTTTGTATGTTTATTGGTTTTAGGTACAAGAAATGGTGATTGGAGCAAAAAGAAACAAAAACAGTATAATTTGGAGCAAAAACGAGCAAGAAATGAAATTTCGCCCTAACACCTTTTGATAAGTCTTTCGAAGCTTAATCTCTTTTATACTTCTTACATATTTTTTGAATGATATTACACTTTAAAGAAAGGTTGTTTTTATGCTTATTTTGTAGGGCTATCAGTTACGAATGCAACGGAACTGAAATGGGGCGAAACAGAGCTAAAACGGAGCCAAACGGTGGAGCCGCACAGCAACCTGCTAGCCGACGGCGAGATCGATCTAGCCGACCGCGAGATTTTCCTGAGACCACCGAAAAATGGCTGAAAAGCTCACCGACAACGAGCTCGAACCCGCCGACAGCGGCTGGGATGACCATGAACCGACTTTTGGCGGTTTTTGGCCTAAATTCGATGTATTTGGACGCTTTTTCGAAGGGGTGCTTATGGAAACTCTTCAAACTTCGTCCATACTCTTTAAAAAGGCGAATATATGTTAGAAATGAGTGAGAAAAAAATAGAAAAAAAGTGGAAAAAACTTGGAGGAATGTTTAGGATTCTTATATTAAGAGTAGAAATGTAGATTTCTACCCTTTTGGAGAGATTGGAGAGGAGAATTTAAGAGAATTTGTAAGGGATTTTGCTTGCATTGCATGGATCGCTGGGAGACTTTATGGGAGAAATCTTCGTCTTTCTTTCAAAGGGAAAAAGCTAAGTATTGTTCTTCATTATCTTATAATTTTGTAAACATTTATTTAGTGGATTTGCTTTGGTTAAATGAAGTTTCTATTGTGTTTTCTTCGCGCTTTGTGACGTATCTCTCTTACTTTTTCTTCTTCTTTGAAAATAGCGACATGAAAAGATTATATCATTATTTTCATTTTACTTTTCTTTTGTAATGAGTAGAAATCATGTTTAGAATTTTGTGATGCATGATAGAAGTGAATTTAATTATAAATGTGATGGCTTTTACTTGCACTTCATTTACATTGCAATAAGGGCCCATTGTAGTGTTAAAATTTGTTGTAATTGCATCGACCCGAAAGGGCGGTGTAATTCTCAACAAAGTGAAACCACATTCAAATTCCATGGATGGTGAAGTTCATAAGGATTGAATGCAAATAAATAGGGAAATAATATTAATCGGGCATAGAATTGGAGATTTTAGAGTGGCAGGCTAAAATCCTCAATTCGGTCCTATCATTTGGGTGCTGAAGCGGAGATGTTAGCCCTCAGGCGAGGGGAACGTGGGAGCTCCAAAGTGAGAGTTGGTATCCTCCCAACCTAGCCACGGATTCAGTAACCAAGCATAGGATTAGTCAATGTTCTTTATGCCTGGACCAAAGGGTAAAGAATATAATTGCTCCTATTTAGCACATACAATATTTAATGTATCTCAATCATATACATTATCTATTTCATTACATAAGAATAGTAGTTTTTAATATCTCAAAATTCTCCAAACCAATTCATGCAAAAAGGGTTATCTTTAGAATTATTATTTGCAGTTAGTTATAGTTACTATTACATTTAACACTTGTATTTAGGAGTAGTTGCTAGATAAAACACAATTTTAATCGACATTCCAACCTAAGGAGTAATTGTAGTAGACTAGAATTTGACTAAAGACCTCTTACTTCACTTCCTCGTGGGATCGATACTGAGGTTTTTAATGAAAACTCTATATTACTTGAAACGATACGTATACTTGCGTAGTACCCCTAGTGTGTAAAATATTTTCTGATTTTTATATCATTTAAGATTTTTCACACTAGTCGTTATTTATAAATCGGGTCAAGTTTTTGGCCATCTTTTGGAAGTTAATTTATTGCGTAATTGCGGGTCGGGTCACATCCCTTACATAAATATCTCAAAATTTCTCATCAATCTCTCCATAAGATGTAGAAATCTACATCTTCATGACTCTAAAATGACTAAAATGACTAAGAGGGAAGAAAGAGAGGGGGGAGAGAGAGAGAGAGAGGCAAGAGAGGCACTTTTTACTGTAGAAATATCTCCTATTTATAGAGCTCTAAAAATGGCCAAGGGTTGCTTAAGGCACCTCTTCAAGAGTAGCCCACATCCTTTGAATCTTCTAGAAACCGACTCTGGCGCCTAGGCACCGGGATTTGGCACCTAGGCGCCAAACTCCTGTGACCAAGTCTTCACACTCCTTCACTTTAGGTCACACCTCATCGTGATTAAAACCGTTCCAATGTGTCCAGATACATTGCATCGCATGTCCTATATATTAGGAGTAACTTCCAGTCTTCTAGAAGATCTAACAACTACTTAACACCGTCAAAATAACTTCCAAAGCTGTCAAATATCCATCCAATAACCGTTTCTGGATGATTCTGGTGCCTAGGCCTTGATTCTGGAGCCTAGGCGACTTTTTCTCGTCGTCACTGGCGCCTGGGCACCGGGTTTAGCGCCTAGGCGCCACCCTGTGCGCAGCTCCACTGTTTTGCCCCGTTTGGTTCCGTTTCAACTCCGTTTCGACCCATTTCAGTTGCGTTGCATTCTTAACATCTTCACCTACAAGATAGAAATAAAAATAACCTTTATCAAAAGTATAATTTCATTCAAAAATATTTGAGAAATATAAAAGATATTAAGCATAGAAAGACATATCAATATGTGTTAAGTTAGTCTTTTCTTCCTTGCTTATTTTGGCTCAAAATTGCATATTTTTTGCTTGATTTTTTCTAAAATCATATTTTTATACTTGAAGACAAAAATATGAAAAATTCCTTCCTTTAAAGTCTAATATCTTTAAAAATATGCATAAAGTTAGTATGAAATCTACACTAAAAATAGGTAATTTTTAAAGTGGATCAATTTCTCCCAAACTTAAACGTTACTTGTCCTCAAGTAACACTATAATTATGTAAAACCACATAAGCAAATCATGCGTATGAGTTTCTTTAGGAGTTTCTAAAATTTTGTTCTAGAAATGTAGTAGTCCAATTTAGAAAAAATTTTAGTAAATGAGACCAATTTGAAGTTTAGAAATCTCTTAGATGAAAGAGTATGAAAATATGTGTTGTTATCTAATTCAGAAATGCTTGTAAATTTTTCAAAATATAGGGGTTAGGAATTTTATTTTCTTTACTTAAAAACCTTTATTAAAAATAATTATACTAACTATATTATATTTTTAAGCTTAAGATTTTCTCAAATCTTATATTTTAAAAAGCTCAAGTGTGGAACCAATTTTTGATTAGGCCCTTTAATCCTCAAGCTTCTCCTTTCTTTTTCACATATTATACTTTTCTTTTCTTTTTCTTTTTCTTTTTCTTTTCTTTCTTTTTTTTAAGGCAAGGATTACTATATCTAGATAGGCATTTAATAATTTTGAATTCCATCCTACCTTTCCTAAAGCCTAAGGTAGATATATATATATTTTACTTAGAAATATAATAACAGTTTTGAAAATTATTATTCAATAAAAGAAATTTAAATATTAAAAACAAAAGTTTAATCCTTCTATTTTTCTAAAAATACAACTTTTCTTACTAAAGATGGTTACACAATATTTATAATTTCTTCACTAAGGAAAATTTAACTTTAAATTTTTCATCACTACTATAAATTTTAACTAAATTCTCTTTCTCATTTTTATATTCAAAATTCTATTTCCCTAATATAACTTCATACACATAATTATTTTTCAGTCAAAATCAAATTATTTATAACATTTTTAAGGACAAATAAAATTTAAGTTTTTGAAAATTGTTTTTCATTCCCCCCAAACTTGAATTTTAAAATATTTTACAATTAATTTCATAAAATGTAGGAGGAAGAAAAATAAAAGTTAAATCTACTAACTACTACAACATCCTATCAAATTTATATACATACATAATCAAGATAGAATGACTGCAAGAGAAAGTAAATCTAGCCTAAAACATGCTTGTTATAATATTAAACTTAAAGGAATTATATTAACTTTAAAATACATTTTTCTTCCTACCCCCAAACTTGAATTTGAACATGTATAGCATTCAACACAGAAAATATAAGCAGGAAGAAAAATAGTTCAAAAATACTATCTACCACAAATGTTTGTCAAAAACATCTACAAATATTCATCAGACATAACAATTTGCAATAGAAAGTGAATCTAAACTAAACATGCTAGAATAAAATTAAACTAAAGAAAGGTTAAATAAGAAGAACGTGTATCAGCATAGGAATATATATTTAAGTGTTATTCAAATCTCTTAATTGTTTTAACACAAACACAAACACAAACACACAAACTAAAATACCTAGACTCGCACATTCATAAACAAATATCAAGTGAGGTTAATTTGATCTCCTTTCTACTCACATTTTCCCTCCTTACTTCAATTTCTAACGGAAGAAACTACACTAATAATGATAATCTGGTAAATAAAAATAGTGCTTCATTCATATGTTGTTCATTAAGCAATTTCACGACCTTAATTAATGAAAACAAGGTCAGATAAAGGAAGTAATAAAGTTGACATATAGTGGTCCAAGTCCAAAATCTACATGCTTCATGGTAAAGCTCAGCTTCGGTTGATAAATGAGTTATAACAGACTCGTCAGCCTGCTACTACAGAAGTCATATACAAATTTAGTCAAGACCAAGGCATAACCTCACAACATTAATCTATTCTGCACTAAAGAAAACACAAAACAACACATAAAAATTCATGACTCGCAAGCACACTAAATCAAAGAACACTGATAACTATGGGTTGCCTCCCATAAAGCACTTGGTTTTAACGTCGCGGGCCCGACAAATGATTCCTCCTTGATCAAAATTCCAATTAAGTAATCCTCGATCAATCACCCAATCATTTCCAGATCCAGGGATTCCTATAAAATCCTCAAATTTTAATTTTTCATCCAACTTTTTATTTTCATTTTGATTTATATCATTGTTCCTCATATTTCTTTCTAGATTTAATATTCTTCTATTGATTTTCTGAATTTACATAATAATATCATTCTTGAAATTTATAAGAAATGGATCTTTATAAGATACTTCAATATCTCCCATTTTGGATCGGATTCTCTTTAGATAATTCAGATTCTTGATCAATACCTTCTATGTCACTCTTCTTTTTCAAATTATTTTCCAATTCTTCTCCTTTATAATTATTAAATGATGGAGGATCTATCTTAGTTGAGGAAATCGATTTTTCTAATTCCTTAGGAATTTCTTCCAATGGTTTTCCAATATCCTTATCCTCTTTTCTCAACTCAAAGTTCTTTTGAAATATATCCTCAAATTCTCTTCCAAATCCTAGTTCAATAACTTTATCATGTTCATCATTCAATTCAGGTTTTCCTTGTGATTGAGTCGCATCTAAAGATACAAAGACTGGTTGTATTGATGAATTCCCTAAATAGGTAGGCTTTAAAATTGTATGGGGTACATCCATCTTAAGTTCATGAGATTTTTCAACAGATGGAATTAAAAGTTTACTATTTTTGGTAGCGTCCATCATTTCACACCTCTCCTGAACATACATACAGTCTTCTTTAAATAACGTTTTTGAATCATCATGAAAATCCATTTCAATCTCATATGTTAACTTACTCTTAAAACTTTCTTGGAAATGGTCTTTACTTAGATAATCAATTTCATCTATCCAAAAACAATCATCATCTTTTCTCTCAGCTGGATATTTCATAGTCTTTAATACATCAAAAGTAACTTTCTGGTCATTAATATTCATAATCAACTCTCCTTTTTGCACATCTATCATAGCTTGTCCAGTAACAAGGAAAGGTCTCCCTAAAATAATTAGAATTTCTTTATCTTCCTCCATATCTAATACAATAAAGTTCAAATGAAAGATAAATTTATCCACTTTAATAAGCACATCTTCTATAACTCCTTTTGGATAAATAATAGATCGTTCAGCTAACATAAGGGTTACAGTAGTGGGAGAAATATTGACTAAACCTAACCTTCTAAATATAGATAGAGGCATCACATTAATGCTCACTCCTAAATCACATAAAGCTTTTCCACATATTTTTTCCAATTGCACAAGGAATTGTAAAGCTACAAGGATTTTTAAATTTCTGAGGAAAATTTTTCTGAAGTATAGCACTGCACTCCTCACTTAGTGAAACTGTCCCGTAATCCCCAAATTTCTTTTTCTTGTTTAATATCTCATTCATAAACTTTGCATAACTTGGCATCTGTTCCAAAGCTTCAGTGAAAGAAATATTTATCGTTAACATCTTAAGTACTTTCATGAACTTTGAAAATTTCTTATCCAACTCATGTTGTCTAAGTCTTTGAGAAAATGGAGGTGGTGATCTTTCCAAACTGATTTTAGTTGGAGAAATTCATTTTTCCAAATCCTTAGAAACATGTTTTTCAGGACTTTTAGTTTCCTTTGTTTCTCTTACAACATCTTTCTCTTTTGTAACCACATCCTCTATCTCTCTTCCACTTTTTAATTGAAGAGCTTCTACTTGTTCATTAGTGTTCTCTTTAGGGTTGATCTCAATGTTGCTAGGAAGTGTTCCTTGGGGTCTATTGCTAAGTGAATTAGCAATTTGTCCCTGTTGATTCTCTATATTTTTAATCATAGCATTTTGACTTTGCAACTGGTTTCCCATTTGCAATACCACTTCTTCCATAGACATCTTCTTATTCTCAAATTGCTGATCATTGTTAGAGTTCGGTGGATTTGAAAGTCTATAGTTTATGTTCCCCTTATTATTCCAACTTCCATTAGTATTCGCATGATTATTTTCCCATTTTTGGTTTCCACCATCAGTAGTATGATTCTAAATAATTTAGGATGGTTCTCCCAACACGGGTTGTAAAAGTTAGAATATGGGTTGTTTATGGTATTTAAAGCGTCATATGATAAGTTAGAATCAATTATACACCCTAATGAACTTTCCTTACTTACAGAAGTAAATTGAGGCTAGTTCATTCCAAATTGGTCCAACTTCCATGATATTGCGACAACTTGAGATGTAAGAATTGTAATCTCATCTGTATCATGAACACTAGCTATATTTTTATCATTTACCCTTGCAGAGGGCCATTAAAATTCATTTGTAGCCATTTTTTCAATTAATGCATACGCTTCATTAAATGATTTTGACATTAATGAACCCCCAGCAGTAGCATCAATTATAGATCTAAGGGATCCTACTAACCCATTATAAAAAGTTTTAATTATTAACCAATTGGGCAGAGCATGATGTGGACACTTTCTTAGGAGTTCCTTAAATATTTCCCAGGCTTCGTATATTGTTTATCCTTCATATTGAAAAAATGAAATAATATCGTTTCTAAGTTTAGTAGTCCTTGAAGGTGAAAAATACTTAGCTAGGAATTTCTGAGTAAACTCCTACCAATTTTTAATAGAGCCAGGTGTTAATGAGTATAACCATATTTTAGCCTTATCCCTTAATAAGAAAGGAAAAAGCCTTAGCCTAACAACATCGTCTGACATACCGTTATAACGAAATGTAGCACAAATTTCTAGAAAACTAGATAAGTGTAAATAGGGATCCTCCAAAGGAGTTCCCCCAAACTGATTGTTCTACACCAGTTGGATAATCTTGGGATTTAGTTCAAATGAGTCAGCTTCTATGACAGGGTTTTGTATACTTGAGTGAATTTCATCTGTCGTAGGATTTACGTAATCCATCAATGAAGTATGATTATTTTTCAAGTTATCATCTTAAAAGTTTTCCATTTCCATTTCTAGTTTTTTGAGTCCTTTCTGTATTTTTATTTTTTTTTATTTTTTTCAAACTCGGGATCATAAGGCACAAGTCTTGCAGATCCTTTGTTTCACATAAATAACACAACAAACAATATATTAACAATTAAATAAATAATAGATGAAATATATTCAACACAACAAAACATTTTCCCAAACAACTTATTTTTCATACAAACAATTTTTTTTCTTTTTTCACAACACTTTTTCATATAACAAAATAATTTTCACAAAAAATAGTTTTTACGACACTACAGTTTTCTAAGTCTAAACCTAATTATTTTAACTAAAATTCTCCTAAAGCTCTTACCGAAACTTCCCCGGCAACAGCGCAAAAAACTTGACCCAACCCGCAATAACGTAGTATTTTTTGCTTCCAAAAGATGGCCAAAAACTTGACCCAATTTATAAATAACAGCTAGTGTATAAAATCAAAATGTTGTAAAATTTTAGAAAATATTTTACACACTAGGAGTACTACGCAAGTATATGTATCGTTTCAAGTAATATAGGGTTTTCTTTTATAACCCCAGTATCGATCCCACAGAGAAGCGAGGTAAGCAATCATTTAGGCTAATTCCAGTCTATTTCTATAAGGCCTAAATTTGAAATTTTGATTAAAGTGGTTTTTTTTAATAACTAATCCTAAATAAAGTTCTTAAATAAAAAAATAACTTATGGATAAATTGGTTTGGAGAATTTTGAAATATTAAAAACTATCTTTGTCTTGCAATTGCATAGATAATGTGTATGAAAGAAATGCTTAGAATTTTATGTAGTAGTGTCAAATAGAAGCAATCATATTCTTTACCCTTTGGTTCAGGTGTAAAGAACATTGGCTAATCTATAGATCGGTTCATGATGTTTTATTAGTAGAATGGGTTAATCTAGGCTAACACTACTAGATGTCAAAGGGTGGCTATGGTCGGCCCTACCAGTGACCCGTTCCCTTTCTATAGACCAAATTATTAGAATTTAGTCTGTCACTCTAAAAACTAATTAACTCTGCGCCCAATAAGCAATATCTCCCTATTTATTTGCACTTCACCATGAATAACCCGCATATAGCCTTCGATTACCCAAGGATTCATGTGATATCTACTAGTTAAGAACTCATCTCCGGATAGGTCTCAGAATTCTTCAACAGGTTTTAACAATACAAGTGATCAATTTGTAAAGTAAACGAAGACCCGATATGAATATCATCACCATAATTTAATAAGAGAATATCTAAGCAAATCTTAATTCCTAAACATGCATCTATTTCATTACAAAATAAAAGTAAATGAAAATAATGGCATAAGAATTAAAAGAGTTGATAGAATTATGTAATTATTTAAGTGCCAACAAGGAACTTATTTCATTAGTATTCTATTATATTTTTGCAACTATCTGTCATCTAGAAGCATTTAATAGATAATTCTATCATAAAAATGATTTTTCTACACATGCCACTACTTCATTTAAAAGAAAGAGTAAAGAAAATCACTTATGAAGCATGAATAAATCACGACAAAAAACTTGGTTTAAAACAAAGAAAATCCACTAGAAAGTGTTTACAACAATTACAAGAGAATGAAGAACACAATACTTAGTTTTTTCCTTCTGAAAGAAAGAAGAATATCTCTCCACCAAAGTTTCCCACCGATCCATGTGCCTCTCGTACATCCCTTACATAAATATCTCAAAATCCCTCACCAATCTCTCCATAAGATGTAGAAATCCACATCTTCATGACTCTAAAATGACTAAAATGACTAAGGGGGAAGAAAGAAAGGAGAGAGAGAGAGAGACAAGAGAGAGGCAAGAGAGGCACTTTTTTCTGTAGAAATATCTCCTATTTATAGAGCTCTGATAATGGCCAAGGGTTGCTTAAGGCACCTCTTCAAAAGTAGTCCACATCCATTAAATCATTTAGAAACCGACTCTGGCGCCTAGACGCCGGGATCTGGCACCTAAGCGCCAAACTCTTGTGACCAAGTCTTCTAACCCCTTCACTTTGGGTCGCACCTCTTCGCGATTAAACCATTTCAATGTGTTCAGATACATTGTATCACATGTCCTATATATTGAAGTAACTTCCAGTCTTCTAGAAGGTCTAGAAACTACTTAACACCGTCAAAATAACTCTCAAAGTTGTCAAAAATCCGTCCAATAACCGTTTATGGATGATTCTGGTGCCTAGGCACCTTTTTCTTGTCGTCACTGGCGCCTGGGCGCCGGGTTTGGCGTCGGGTTTAGCGCCACTCTGTGCGTGGCTCCACTGTTTTGCTCCGTTTGGCTTCGTTTCAACTCCGTTTCGACCCATTTCAGTTGCATTGCGTTCCTAACATCTTCACCTACAAGATAGACATAAAAATAACCTTTCTAAAAAGTATAATTTCATTCAAAAACATGTGAGAAATATAAAAGATATTAAGCATAGAAAGACATATCAATATGTGCTAAGTTAGAATTTTCTTCCTTGCTTATTTTGGCTCAAAATTGCATAGTTTTTGCTTGATTTTCTCTAAAATTATATTTTTATAATTGAAGACAAAAATATGCAAAATTTCTTCCTTTAAAGTGTAATATCTTTAAAAATATGCATAAAGTTAGCATGAAATCTACACTAAAAATAGGTAATTTTTAAAGTGGATCAATATACATTGTGGGGATCTAGTAGGTAGTTTATGTGGAGCTTGTAGTTTTCTTTCCACAGAAAGCATAGAAAAATAAAAGCGTGAAGATGAGTGTATGGTAGTTTGTCATGGAGGAGTTCATATGGAGTTTTAAGTTTTGTTGTTTTGGATAGCATGTAGTTTATAAGGTATGTTTTGATATTAGCTTTGAACAGATTTTGAATGAATTTATGAAACAAAATAAATTTATTTGCTTATGCATTTTTTGCAAACATAGGAAAGACCCTAGTAAATTTGGAGTTACCATCAACAAACAAAATATAGTATTTATAGCATTGTAGAGAGGGAGTGGGTACTGGACCCCATACATAAAAAAAATGAGGTAATTTAGCAAAATGAGCTAAGCTTCCATTTTTCAGTTATCCAAAACTTATGCCTCACGTAATTCATTTGGTATGTGGTATAGCTCGGGTAATCACTAACCGAGCTAAATCTTCCATTGTGTAGCTCTTTGCCTCTCCTTCCTTTCCATTGAGGTGATTTAGCAAAAGAGTTTTAAAATGAAGAATTTTTCTTGGAGCAAGAGACCTAAACCTAGCTAAAAAACTTTGGTTTTATTATGCATGAGAAGTGGGGGATGAATTACAAAATGTTCGATCTTATTTTAAATATATTGAACAATGTAGATAAAGCTAAAGCAGTGATTTTCCCAACTTTCCATTGTTATTCCCTTGCAACTTTTGATGTGGATCAACTAGTAGAGAAATTTAAGGAAAAGTTGAATCAATGATATAATATTTGAGGGGGTTCACTGTTATAGACAAGCTGGATCATGAGTTAACGAGTCAAGTCAAGGTTGTCTAGAATTTGGCTTGTTATTTCATCGAGCTCAGCTCGCGAGGCACTTATCAAGATGAGCATAAGCTAGCTAACGAGTCAGCTTGGCCAAAGCTAAACCCCCAGTGAAAAAGAGAGTTGGGTGTTCCTTATATGTTTTCCTATCTTTGACCTTAGTTTCAATTATTCCCGCATACATTTGCATGAATATGTCTATTGAACTAATGATATGAATATATTTGTCTTGAAATATAGCGATTCTTAATAGATATCTGGAATAAAGGATCCTGGATGTACCATAGATTACATTTGGGATAAAAAAAAATTATTCTATGAGTCTGTTGAGCAAGTTATGACTTTATAGTACATTAGTGTTTCATATAAAGAAGTTAATCATTTTCAGAATGAGGCTAGTGATGATATTGAAGAAGAAATTTTCAGTTTAATCTCTATTCACTCTTTTGATGAATCAGAAGAAAATGTGTACCTAGTTTTCACATTATTTCTTTTACTTCTTATATTTAGTTTATCTTTTTATTGCATTTTCTACTTTTGCTTTTTGTACTTCATATTTTTACTTCTTGAACTTTGAGTTTTTAACTTCTAATGATTCTTGCTTTTAATTCTTGTATTTCATGATTTTACTTATTTTAATCAATTTATATCTTCTTTTTAAAGATAGATTCAAGTGGTGGCGATGACAAGGCTCCTTATAAAGATATCACCTGTATCTTTTGGAGGAAGAAGCATAATTTTTTGTGCCACATGGTACAAATAAACAAAATTCTAACATTTTCTACTGTCAGCTTGTCACTTGTAATTGTCTAGCATATTGGTCCACTATGTACATCACAACCATACCACACCCCTACACCTCCCTCAATGGTTTTACCTTCACCCTCTTTCCAAGCAGGTCCCTTTGCTCTTGTCAAAGTAGATGTTTCAGCTACCTTACAATGCACATACTTCAAGTTAGAAGGAAATCAACAAGTAATTTGAAGTATAATTATTACATCTATATTTAATTTCCTTACATAAATGCTAATAATTTTATTTTAGGTTTTATCCTTCTAATTAGGCCACCCACATGATCAATGATATCATCAGGAGTAAGCATAACGCTCCATATCAGCCATGAAATAAGATCACAATTGAGTTTGGGATATGTGATTTATAGAGTTTGAGGCAAACCGTAAATAATATTGAATTAAAATACTTTAAAGTTATATTTTTTATAATAACAAAAATGTTCGATATTTTTTATGCAGAAGGATCTCTGCTTGATGCCTGACCATCATAAACATATTAGGCAAAACTTTAAGATCAGATGAGCCACCCACTTGCGAGACATGTTTACTGATTTCTACAAGAAGTGATAGAGGCCACTCTTGATTGGGGAGGTACGACTAGTTGTGCATATATGGGCCTCCCCTCACTATGTTTGAAGAGGCAGTAGGTGTGACATAATCGAGCTTCAAGCTTTGGGGGTATGGTTCCTCTCTATAAATTGGAGGGTCACTCTTCACAGCAAGTATAGGAGAAGGATGATAAGATTTACTCAAGCTATTAACTTTAATGTCTAACTAATAATTATTATATGTTAAGAAAAGCATGTGCTTAGTTAGGAGCGTGCCACTGCTAAGCTTCACATCCCAACGCATCAGCTTCAAACAAACCAGCATGGGTCGACCCCAGATCTTGGAGATTTTTTTTTTTGTAACTTATTTATATTTATTTGCAGTTGATTTATAATTTTACTTTGATCCTATTTACCGTAGGTAATTTTTTATGGGGCATGTATCGGCAACCGAAGAATGTCCAAAGTCAGAGCTCAATGAAAGCTAATAGCTCTAGTGGCTAGTCTTATCAGTCAGACTGACATCTAGAGGGAATCCACTGCTGGGAGAAGAAGGAAAGGATCTAAGGCCTCATCTTGCAGTTACTATCAAACAATGCATGACACACCTTCTCTAATGACCGCTTCATATCGCTTGATGATAAACTTAATAGGCATGTCATCACACGCCAAGGACAACTAAACACATTTTTCTACTTCGCTCTCTGAGAATGAGTCAAGGGTGGAGGCAAGGATAGTGTTGAGGCTAGAGAAGCTATGATGCAAGGCATGCCAATGCAACAAATATCAAACAGTGGAGGAGGAGCAGTAGGACGATGAGGACAAGGAGTAGTTCATTCCCTCTGTGTTATTAATGATTATCAATATTCTTGGGATCTTCTTGTTTACAACAGATTTTTTTTTATTCGAATGCATTTTCAACTTGGGATCTTCTTTCCGCTCAATATCCATCCTACATTTGTTGGATCCTAATTTTATTAGTAAAAATATCCTTTTGTTTCAGAGGATTTGTCAGCTAAAAATCGCTGAATTTCCCTTGGTGGCATCTTTTGGATGAAAGCTCTCTAGAAGGGACCACCTATACTAAATATTTATCAAAGTTATAATTAAATTGAGCATCTTGAGGAGATGGATCCAACAAGCCAGGTATTTCTTAATTCAAACTTCATGAATTCTGTCAAATACTCAAAATATGTTACATGCTCAATGAAATCTTGCTGAGTTGCTCGATGGAGTATGCTGGTTTCGTGCAATATCTGTGAAGAATATCAATCTCAAATTCTGTAAATAGACTCTAACTCTCTTCTTTGGGGTACCAAGATTTGAAGGAGAAGACTCGAGAGAACTCCATGTTCTGGAGGATACTTGAGCTCCACCATTGTTGGATCACCGCTACCCTAGGCCACCACCACCACCACCACCAGATCTTGAACTAACATTGTCAAACCATTGTCGTTCGGTCACCACCACTACCAGACCATCATTGTCTGGTCATCACTGTCGCCTTGGAACTACCATCATCTAGTTGACTCACTAAGCTAGTCAACTAGCCTTTACTTCCACCAACGAATCATCACTGCCCTAACCAGATTATTGCTGCTTCCCCAATATTTTCTTTCGCTCCTCTATTGAAAGTCAAATTGATAACCATCACTCTTATAATATCACCCTTCTCTTATCTTATTCTAGAGCAGCCAAAATCTTATAACTTTTATCTATCTAGTGAAATCATTTTAAATATGCTAAGGCTTATCGTTTTTACCCTTTTGAGGCTTTCACCAGAAAAATTCCTCGATGATTCTCATGTTTTTTTTTTTTTTTTTTTTTTTTTTGTTTTGGTGTAGGGTTTTTGTGTAAAGCTAGGATGATAAACACTACCCCACCATTGCATAATTATCAGCATGCAACAAGTAAAACATTGATTAAAAATATTATATTTATGTTCAATTATGTATTTAATTCATTAGAAGATATAAATGTATATCTACTTATATAGAAACGGAAAATATAAAATAAAGTATATAACAAATTAAAATTAATGAAAAATAAGATATCAAATGATGTTTGTACCCATCATTTATTTTATAATAATTAACTGAATATTACTATATGATATTTTCTCAAGCAAAATTTATGATTAGTGTACATAATGAGAAATCTATATGCTCTCCTTTTATTATTTTCTTTGTTTTATTTCTGGAAAGAAAAAGGAACAACTTAGCCGACAGTCTTAATGACTTCATTAGTTCACAAAAACTGTATGCTGTTCACAAAACTTTATCTTGATCACATTTAAATATATTTCGCATGTGGAGAACCTTGTGGATGCTGACCATGCGGTTGGATCAGGAATAATGCGCTGGTCTTTTTATATGGAGAAAAAATTATGTACGTAAGACGTATGCAGAGTGTGTACGTAAACACAGGTATACGGGGGTTACCTGAGGGTTATATCCAGGTTACAACCCCCTTGTAACCCCCCTATACCCTATGTAATCTACTTATAACCCCCTGTAACCCCCCTGTAACCTACTAATGCTTGAAAACAGAAGCGCGGACTTATTGGTAGGTTACAGGGGGGTTACAAGAGACTTATAAAAAGGTAAAGGGGGGTTGTAATCTGAATATAACCCCCGTGCAACCTCCTTATACCCTTTTATGTACGCATCTCTGCGTACGTCTTACGTACGTAATTTTTTCTCTTGAGGATTATATATTAATCGACAAGCGATATGCAATTCATAAATCTTTGGTTATGTCCAAACAATATATTTTTTTGGAATACAATATATCATATATTTTTTGCTAAAATAATTGGAAAAGTTATCAATTGAAAATGAAAAAAAAAATTGTGATTTTAAAATCTTGAGGAATGTACGTGCATGAGAAATATTGACACTTGCAGTTAAACACTTATATTACTATAAAAATAATATCTAAGGACAATTGCAATTGCTGCAAAAGAGTTGTGTATTCAATCAAAGATTATAGGGATGTTTAGTTTGCTAAAAAAGAAATACAGTGTAGAAGGAATATAATATAATTTGAATATATTATACTTAAAATATTATGAAATTATTTGATTTGGTGTGAAGTAAATGCATTGATTTATTTATTTGTATTTTGTTTAGGGCTGTAAATGAGTCGAGCTTGAGAGAGATCAGGCTGGGCTCATGTTTGGTTCGTTCGAGATTGCTCATGTTCGAAATTGGCTCGTGAACAATGTGTTCATGTTCAGTTCGATTTAAATATACTTGTTCGTGTTTGGCTTGAAATTGGCTTGATAATTTTATTTAGAAAATAGATGTAAGGTTTTGGATTCGGACTTGCACAAAATTTGTGCGATAGAACACGTGAAACACATGTAATTATTATGATTTAAACTTAGATATAAATATATATAATATATTACTATGTAATTAATATATATAATATATTATTATATAAATAAAATATATATTTTCTTTATTTCAAGCTAAAACGAGTCGAAGACAAATGAATAATATATTTTTTTTTTATTTCGAGCTGAAATGAGTCGAAAACAAGTGATCAAATGGTTATTTGTGTTAGGCTATTTTACTTAACGAACGAGCCGAACATGAGCTACTTAATAAGTTAAACACAAACTGTTCGTGAACAACGAGTTTTTTTTATAGCCCTAATTTTGTTTGAAAAAAAAATATTATAAATATGCTCAGCGATAGCAGTGACAACGACTGGTGGCTACAACACCTGGAATGATGATAGGCTATCAGTGGTGATGGTGGCCACAAAGGGCAGGTAGCGGTGATAGCTAGTATTAACATATAACATTGTTCAGGTGAGTTGAATGATGTTGATAATTAAAAAAAAAATGAAGTACTTCAAAGTTTGATGTACCCTACCATAAAATGGTTTGGTAGAGGGAATGAATACGACATAAAGGAGAAGGTAAATTGCATATGCTCCACTATTAGGCTATCTATGTCATTTTAGGCTATATCGGCTTCTATAGATTGTCATTTGGTGAGTTTTTCTCGTTCAATTAATAGGAGAACATCACATAAGTTTTGCTTCAGTAAACATGTGGAATACCCTAATTTAAAATTTTTATGTTGACTTGCTTATTTTCATATTAAAAATGATAAATTAGAGTTCAATTTATGAAGTGTTTATCTTTTGATTATTAGGCTAGAGTTAAAGATCACAAGTTAATATGCCCAAAAACCAGGAATGATTATTAAAAGAAATGTTATGTTTAATGAGAACATGAAGTTATGTACAACACCAAATATAGGGCCAAGTGATGTTGAATAATGGAGATATCTAGCACATAAGTGGAGATTCATATGGAGATAGGTACATCATCTTATATGACCTCTTAGCCAAATTTAGATATCCGTGGTGAGTTGCTACCCCATCATCACCATTATAGCCACCATAATATTATATCAACAAGGATAAGTTAAGGAAAAAAGCTATATCATTAATGAAGATGCTTATGCCTCAATTATCGTTAAAGTTATTAAGTATTGTTAGGAAGTTTTTAGCTATATATAGTTGGTTCAGTTGACTATGGTAATTGATATACAAGTGGAGATGAAAATCTTATAAATAAATTGATGTGTCATTAAAAAATTTGATCATTTTGCATGAATCCCGATGCACTTTTAAGCAAAAAAATATTTCAATTCAAAATTAAAGATCAACAAGAGCTTTGATGTTAACAACCTTATAGTAAAACTGATCGTTTCTACAAGATGAGCCCAATAATACAAAAAAAAAGGTTCAATCTGAGTTTGATGAGGCTCTGTTAGTTAATTGAATGATCAAATGAACTCTAAATTTAACATACTTAATAGTCTAATATATCGTCTTGATGAGGTGAATCAAACAAGCCTAAGCTTGCTTAATTTTAAGATCATTAAAGCCCTCAATTCATATGATCTTAAGGAATCAATATAGATCGTTCAAATTGTGGTTATGAGAGTTATTAACCAAATGATCGAAATGCCCCTCCCCAACTGCTACAAATACACCCTCACTTTTTCAGTTGGGGAAGAAAAAAGGAGAATGGGTCATATTTCAATATTGTTCTAGACTAAAGACCAGATGATAACTATTGGCCTCTATAGCCGCCAATCGTTGTCGATCACCACTCGTGTCTGTCATCAACCTCTTTCGGCCACCCCTTACTCGCCACTGACAGTGAACTCTATTATGTAATGATGTATCGCTGGATTTGTAAGATAAAATATCTTGAATTTAGTGTAACAAATTATTTTGAATACAGTGTAAGGTAGTATCACAAATATGGTGTAACGTATAGTGCCACATGAATTAACTTCTAGTGATAAATGAATATGTGATCAACATATTTAGAATACAATGGCTTTCTTAGGTATTTTAAGTTCCTATTAAAATCTAGTTGATTCAAACCAATTCAAAATTAGCCTGAGGTGAACCCAGGCTAGCTTGAATTGCCCAGAAACCAACTTTGGATCCGTCCAACCTAACTTGGGCTAATTCAAAATCAACTCAGACACATGTCATGAAGTTAAGGAGTGTTCTCATAAGAAAACAAAAGCACACCTAACCTAAGTTAGGGGCAATTTCAGCAGAGGTACAAACCAACCTAAAATACACAATATAAAATTAACTCTAAAAGTCACTAACTAAACATTAACCCTAAAATGCAACATGGTTTGAGAAGATGTTTTGAAGAAGGCAACCCGTCGCTGCTAAAAAAGTATTTTCCAATCACTTGTAACTAATTGTACAACAAACCCCAAAGACACCAGGACGGTTGAATCATAAGATCTTACTAGGTCATTTTAAACATAAAAAATAAGACACAAAATCACAAAATCTAATCGGTTAAGAAGTCTTAAGAGAACTTAAATTTTGAACCCCTAAAATGTTAAAAATTCATTACGACTTAAATGAAACTCTAATGAATAAAGATCATTAAAGGCAATTTTAACCTTGCTACTTGGGTTTGCAAAGATCTCTTGGACGAAGCAACCCAAGGTTGCTAACAAGTATCTTCTAGTCATAATAAGTCTTATTGCCTCTATTCACCAAACACACACACACATAATTTTTTTATAGGAAATTGATATTTGGTTGTGGCCCAAATATCGATTTCAAATGTGCTTAGGGCCTATGATCAGAACCTCGTGCCATGTGCCTGTAATTTGACCCCTTACGCACCACAGCGAGGATCAAACCCTTGTCAAAGTGGACTTACAGTGACCCCGACACCAACTAGAGAAAGAATGAGACACAATATATATATATATATATATATATATATATATATATATATATATATGCACTAACTCTATATTGTAGAGTCATTAAAGACAAAAGACGGACGCCACCCAAGATTTCTTTTGTATGTGATTAGGGTGTGCTAACTTTGTTTTGTAGTGATGGTCATTCAAACTACTCAAAACTCGAAGTAGAGGAAGAACCTCGACTAAACTATTGACAACAACAAAAAACCATAAGATTGTTCGGGATCTTCACATGATTCTTCTGAGCCATCAAGCATCTGCTACCCTTAGCGTAGTACTCTGAAACTCCTTCCATGAAAATAATGACATTAAATTTATGAGCATGAGTTACAACCTTAATCAAAAGTTTTCTTAAGCATCTATGGTTGCTTAAGGTGTAATTATCTATAATGGCTTGCCAATACAGGAAGAAGTAAACCCAAGAACTCATACAATAACTTGAATGTCTGGTCATGTGTTTACTTTCGTCAGGTCTTCTTTGCCAGTATGCTTCCAAAGTGTCTTAAGCTGATATACTTTGGAGCTATTTACACAAAGCCCAACTCACAAAAAGCTTTCTCATGTGTTTCTTTTGTTTGTCCCCATCATTGTATGCCTTAGCCCTCTGATCTTCTCTCTTCAGATCTTCCATACGATCATAGAGAGAGAGATAGAGAGCTATTCAGACAGAGGATTATACGATAGTAGAAAAAGTGGTGACTCCACAACAATGACACTGATTGAATCAATATTGTGGCGAGCGGAGGCTGTGTGGCAGGGCCATCAAAGATAACCGAGAAGAAAAAAGTTAAAACTTAAGAAAGGGCTAAATACAAGTTGCTATACTCCTTGAGAAGAAACTTGAGGAGGGCCTAAATACTAAAAAATCAATTTCTATGTTTTCTTATAATAAATAAGACTTAAAAATTCTCTCAATTAAATTCCTTGGAAATTATATTGTGAAAAAAGGCTAAGTGTTTTCAAGTTGGTTGAGTTACTCCTAATTGGTTCAGAATGTTCTGTTACGAATGAAAATATTTTAGTCACACTAGGTTAAGTGTTTGAGATTAATTTACACTCAGAAGAAGCAAGTTTATAGAATGGGATATGCTATTAAAAATTATTGAAGATCTGACCTTGATATAATGTTTACATATCATTTACGAGATTTGCTTAATCTGTTAAATGACTAGGATAACTACATGAGAACTACAAACATTTTTTTAGTCCTAATTATGATATGAGATTACTTAAGGACAAGTAATGTAAGTTAGGGGAAATTGACATGAGTCAAACTTATGTATTTTTTTGTACTTAATACTACTTTTGTCTTCTTATTTATCATAATTTTATGCTTATGGAACGTAAATCTTTCTATTTTTCAGGTTAAAGGGCTTGAATGTGTATTTTAGAGTGAAAAAATGACAAAAGAAGCCAAACCGACATAACCATGCACAAAAGCAGTATAATTATGCCACTTTCTCTGTAAGTGAAGTGTGATTACACCTAATTTGGGCATGTCTATGTCACATTTGGCATAAATGTGTCGTATTCTGGTGTGACTACGTAGCTTCCATGATAGTTTTGCTATGACTATGTTAGGTTCAGGAGTGATCATGTCACTGATGTTGTTTCTACACATTAAAAGAACCACCTTCCTAAATCTAGATAAGAAGTATAAGAGCATATGTTAGGGCACATTTTTCTATATACTAGGCTACTGGGGGCTAAAGTTTGAGAGAATTTTAGAGAGTTGAGAGTTCCCTTAGGTTTATTCTTCCTCGATCTAAGGAGGAAGCATTGAGGGAGTTTTTCTCTTCTTTATTTCTTTATTTTCTTATCGTCCTAAGAGAATCTTGCATAAGAAAGGAACTAGCTACTATTGAGGAGAGGAAGGCCTTAGTTGTAAGTCTTTTTTACTTTATATTTTTGCTTGTATCATTGATTTCAATGGATTGCCTTGAATTATTTTTATTTTTCTCCATGAGTAGTTAAATCTCTTTCGTGCCTTTGTAATGTAGGGAAAGTGGCTTTTCATAGTTTTTCTCACATGCTTTCTGAGTTTTCTTGTATCCATGTTATTGGTTAACCTTCAAGTCTTGATTTACTCTTGATATGCAAATTAGAATGTTAAAGACTTTCATGAACTGTGACTTCCACCCGTTACGTAGTGGACTGAACATGCTAACCACAAAAATCTATAAAATAGGCATATTCTAAATATGTTTCTGCACTATAGATTGGGGATCAGAAGAATCCTAGATCGCACCACATAGTTAAACAAAACTTAACTTTATGATTTTTTTTATTCTTCTTATGATCTAGGCATAGGATTAAGAGAAATATTTTTTCCTCGTGGAACATTATCATGTTGGGGAACACCTAAGAAAATTACGAACTTATTCTACACTGAAGTCATGAAAGGAATGAGACTCATCTCTCGTGAAGAACACTACTAGATTTGTTTACTGCTTCTCAAGATTTTGGTTTTGTTTTTTTACTTGTTGTTTAGCAATTTATGATTTGACATCTAAAAGTTGTGATCATGCTAAGCTAGGTGTTTGGAGTTAGTAAACAAGAGATTCATTTAGTGGAATGGATGTTAGCCCTTTTCTTGTGGGATTGTTATGTGGGCTATAAAATTATATGTTACTTGACATGTATATTTGTGTGCCTGTGCACTTTCCTCATAGCAATTTTGTGCCATCACCTATGTTGCGAGTTATTACTATAATTTCTCACTTGGCTAACTATATCATTACAACCTTTCCATTATAGTCTTTGTATCTAATTGATATTTTCCAACAACCCATTAAGGCCATGTGGCTAGTTACTAATGAAGCTTCCCATTATAAACAATGTGACCAATTGTTTCCATTGCAACTTATTCACTACGAATTCTATAACCATCTATGACTCTTGTAGCGACCTATTATGTCCTAAGTGGTCGGTTACTTTTTTAGCATCACATTATGGCCTCCGTGACCAGCTATTATCATTACAACTTTCCACTGCTATCTTTATGGACAACTAACACTATTATAGCTTCCTACTATGACCAACATAGCCAAATGTTGTCGTTAGAGCCTTCAACAATGACCTCTGTGGCCAACTAACGCTTCTGCAACAACTAAGTATAACTTATGTGACCAATTATGACCCATGTTGCTTGCTACTATTGTAGTTTTCAACTATGAACTATGTGACTAACTTATGTTATGAAAACTCCAAGCTATAGTCTTTATGATAAAATATTATCTTTATAGTAATCAATTTTGGTATTTGCGACCCACTGTTGTTATCATCATCAAGAACTACATTTGTTTTACTCCAATTATTGTTATTAATGTTGGATGACTATTGTTCATCATTGTTTACAAGCACTGTAATTTCATCTTCTGTACTCAGGAGATGATTGAACCTTTGTACTTTATACTGGATTACTTTGACTAGGTCAAACTCTGTATTAATTTTCCCTTTGGAGGATTTTTTCATTTAAAAAATCCTAATGTCTCTTTCTGTTATCTTTTGTATTATCTGTGTGTGATGGTTCTTCGTGTAATGCTGCAATGTTAAATTATAACTCTACCATTGCAAATGAACAACACAAAACAAGAATAATATTTGGGATATAATAAAGCTGCCTCAAAGAAGAAAAATTCTTATAAAAATGAGTGCTTAAGAGTAAATAAGGTTCACTAACTTTTATAGATGCAAATACAATGCTAGACTAATTACAGAGGGATTTAATCAAATTTTAAGTATATACTTTGCGTATTTGTTCTTTGTATTGATGAAGCAAAAATTAATTCGAGCTTTACTTTTTATTAAGGATTACTTTGATCTCGATCCTGGTCGATTATATGTAATGATTATTTTTAAAATGGGGGCTTTGAAGAGAAAACTTATATGAGTAACTCGGGAGCTGCAAGAAGATTAGAAGATTTTGTTTTCTTGTTGAAGAAGTTCCTTTACAGTATGAAACGGCCTTTTAGGCAATGTATAAAAATGTTTTCTCGTTTATATGATTGTTCATGAGTTTGATAGTAATGATTAGTACAATTTATCAAATGCTTCTATATATTAATTATATGTTGATAGTTGCTAAAAATAAGAGAATTTAAGAAAGTGAAGAGTCAACTACACAATGAATCTTAAATAAAAGTTTATGGAGGTGTAATTTAAGAAGATTTTTGGCATGGTGATTTGGAGAGATAAAAAGGTTAAGTATATTATTTTCGAGTAAAAACAATACAATAAGAAATTAAGGTCTTACATATAATCAATATGCACAATGCCAATTCTAATTCTATAATTACACATTTCAAACTTTCATTAGCTTTGTGTCCATTACGGATGATGAAGTTGAGTATATGTTTTTTTTAGTTTTGTACTCCAATGAAGCTGAATCTCTCATATGTGTCATGTTATGTTCACATGTTTTCTTTGCAATCACAGACATATATATAATTATTTTATAATACAATAAATTCTTCTCTTTTATCCATATTGTTTTCCATCTACCTAATTTTGGGCATTTGTATTTCTAGTTTGCCTCTTCAATATTATAGTTTTATGAACATTACTAATTGGATATGTTTGGTTAAGTGCCAAAAAAAAGGAGAAAGTAAAAAAGAAAAAAATCTTAAGAAATTATTCACCATAGCTTTAAGCATAGAATACGATATATGTCCCAAAATTCTTCTTGGACCTCCTATTTATAAGATTATAGGTACTATATGGCAAGCCATACACGAAGAAAAAATAAATACCTGACTATTTTGTTATAAATATGTGGACATTATAGTTAGGAAGCTATGAAAGTGTGCATGAATGGCTGCTAGGTGAATGCTTCGAAGGCTTCTACTACAAAATATTTGATGTCACAGAGAGAATAATGGTCAACAAGCTAAACATAATGGATTAGCAAAGCTTCTTATGTTATTTGTATGAGTGCCTTCACAAGTCTGTACAAGTTATTGCCATGCTATGATGAACTATTTTGAGCTAAACACCTTCCTTGAGCTAGCCAATTCAGTTAAAGCTTGATAAGTTCCATGATCTAGGCAAGTGCCTAACAGTGATTCCTTCATCAGGATTTGTTCCACATTATCAAAATTCTCTTTTATTTTGTACATATGCATTGAAGAAAATTATAAACGAATGCTACGCTTGAATGAAAAAGTTATCAAATGATTTAAATAACACTGATGAAACTATATATATAACAAATGTTACTCATTAAATAAATTATGTATTTTTTTAAAATTTTAAAGGCATCTCCTTCGTTGAATAATTTAGAGCTCCTCATTAGAAGTTCATAATAAAAAAAGATAGTCAAGTTTAATTTTATGAAAATAATAATTATAATATTATAATTTTGTAAAAAAGTTATATTTTAATTTTTTTTATCAATTTTTTACTATTTCTATAGGGATTCCCTTCAATTTATATAAAACAAAATAAAATTATCTCATAATTTAATAAATAATAATAATTCGTATAAACTGATCACTAAAAAGATTTTTGACAAATACTTAAGTTGCTCATGACATAAATTTTATCCTAACAGCTCCTAAAATATATTTTTTGGTTACGCGCTCGCGCTTATGGATATGTAGATGTATATGAATTGAACGGTACGAATGTGAAATAGCCTTTAATTTTTGAGAAATTATTACATACGGAGTATATCCAGCTCTGCGTGCGTACTCCCAATAACCTCACAATACCTTCATAATAACTTATAAATAACACTGAAATGGAACCTGTGAAAGTTATTTTTTTTGGGCGGGGGTTTTTGGAGTTAATATCCTAATAACCTGCTATCCTAATAACCTGCCAATAAGCCCCAATAACCCTGAAATATAAGTTGTTAAATGGTTATTACGCACACAGCACTTCGCAAAGGTATAGAATAATTTTTCTTATTTTTTTGAGCTATATAAGTATTTATCAAACCAATTAAAAATATTTCATAGATATAATATCATTAAAAAGAATTTTCGCGCTGTCCACTGCTTCAACGCGGTCAGTTGACCTAACCAGCCTCCTAACTACTTAAATTGATTATATAATCATCCAATAAGCCTCCATGAGTTCCACATGCTCTCACACGCCCAACAACAACAATATATATATATATATAAAGTAACAGCCATGGAGTAAAGAAACTGAAGAGTGGGAAACGCGGCCATGTCAATCTCCAACATCAATAAAGAAAACCACAGCTTTGGAGCTCTGAACGATGCCATGGAGCTTCCATCTTTTCTCCTCTCAGGCTTCGATCAATATGAGCCCATTGAGCTGTCCATATGGAAAGATGAGAAGAGGATGAAGGAGGAGCTTATTATCTGGGCTAAGGCCGTAGCTAAAATCGCCGCCGTCCATGTATCTGAAGATTACCACCAAAACTATAATACACAGAGCGCTAGCTTTTGATACGTTGTTCTTACTTTTTTTAATTTTCCTTACTTTTTATTATGTGATTTATCGTCAGCTTTCATCTACTCCACTTCGTAGAGGTTTGGAAATATATACTTAAGATATTAAATGATAGATTTTAAGTTTATATGCAAAAGAAAATTTTCAAGGAGTGTTAGTGGAGTGGGTTGGCAAACGGTAAACATCAATCAATAATATTAATAAAGGAGGATGACAAACGTCATGAGTTGGATGTGTGTAGGTATTGGTTGATCATATTGGCAAACAAGAATAATTGATGAGCATCTGGAGTTGAACGTTCAGAGATATCAGTTGTTTGTGGTGCAAAGTTATTTCGATCAAACATCATTTGGGTTCTAGATGACGATTAGTTGATGTTGTCTAGTAGGCTAATAGAACAATCCAAACTCCAAAACTCTCAATAGTTCTGCAATGCTAACAGATTAGAAAACTTTAATGGCACTAATATGGTTAGATTTTATGATATGCAAAATGAGTAGAATTGTGGTCTATTTCTATATTTTGAGTAGTAACTTGGATTTGTTTCTAAAGTTTTTACAGAATGCTTGTTATTATTTTTTTATAAACAACAAACACATAAACTCATGCTTGCCCTCATATGATAGAAAAGCAATTGGATGATTATGTTCGTAGAGTAACCCAATAAACCTATTTAACTCACTATTAAGATGGGTGATAAATCAGTGGCCATTGGTGTTAGCCAAACAACAATGTTATAGCTTCCACAGTGAACTCATTGATCAATTAACAGATGGCACTATCTTAAAATTGTCACTGTCACATGCGAAATGAAATTGTTGGATCAAAATCATATGGTCATATTATTTGGAACAAGTTGAGGCGTAGGTCAATTTTTATTGTGATTAAAAAATGCATTCAATGGTGCTGTTCTTCAAAGGTATTTGCTCAACTTAATGAGATAAAAAAGAATCAACTCCACTAATAATTCATGACATAGATGCACTTTAAACTTTTTGAAAAAGCATACTGGTCAAATTTAGAGTGCCTAAAAATCTAGATAGAACTATGATATTTTCTATGTGAAAAATTCAGCATTTTGGGAGTGATCAATCTTGCAAACTTTCTCATGATTCCCTTGCAATTAAAGTTCCACAATACTCCAAGAAATTTATATACTTAATTCCACTTAGATGGAGTAGGCATAAACTCGATCACCACCATCAACGATCAAAGCTAGGATCATCAACCGTTGATCTAAATTGACCTAATGGTCAAATATTGGATTGGGTAGAGCCTCCAACACCATGTATTTGTGATCTATGCTTTAACAAGCTCACAAATGGTAGAGGGTATGTGTGTAATAAACTAATAAAGTAGTAAAAAAAGGGTATATGTAAAGATATGTACATATGTGTGTGGGTGTGTGTGTGTCTCTCTCTCTATATATATTAAAGATTGATCGACAGTCGGAGACCGCCGATCAACCCCTATATGTTGAACTGACTGAGGAGCGGACCCCCATTCTAGTCAAATGTGCTATTCAAATCCTCCCATAATGGGTGAGATTCGAACCCCTGACCCAAGAGACTTATGCCAAAGGCCGCAACCAGAGCCAAGACTCGCGTGCATATATATATATATATAAAGATATAGTTCGTACTTCCCTGACTCACTGGTTGCAGCATCGACGTGAGTCCCTCGGATAGGGGGTTTGAATCCCTGTGGCATAGTGGTCCTCAAATATTCAGCACATAGCATCGGCCCCAAAATCTAGTGGGAGTTAGCACAAGGGATTGATCAGTAGGCCCATGCGTCTATCAATCATTGAAATTATATATATATATATATATATATATATATATATATAAGGAAACTGATATTTGGCAGAGGCCCAAATATCGGTTTCCCATGCGCTATGCCCCATGCTCGCGTCATGTGTCTAAACAGACTCGATCCCCACCGCGTCACAGGTGGGGATCGAACCCCCGACCCGAGGGGACTTACGGTGACCCCGCCACCAACGAGCCGAGGAACGCGGCACACACGGTGTGTGCGTGTGTCAATATATATATATATATATATATATATATATATATATATATATATATATATATAATTAAAGAAATCGGCATTTGGGTCCGGTGGGCTCCCAACTACTGATTTCCTATGTGCCTATTCGACCCGTCCGCACCACGGCAGAGATCGAACCCGGGACCTTCGGGGACTTACAGTGAACCCCGCCCAAACCACCAGGCCACGGCTGCGGCACATATCTATATATCTATATCTATATATACCAATATGTACATATATATGTATATCTATATATACATATATGTAGATATATATATGCAAATCTTTATATGTATATCTATACAGACATGTATATGCAAATCTATATATACATGCATATATAGTGCACAACTGTGACCTGTTGGATGACATTTTCGATGTAAGTCACATCTGCCCCGGGTTCAAATCCCAGCTGGGTCAATTTAGCACATATGGGGGATCAGTATTTAATAGTCAAGATAGTCCTTTCTAAATACTGATTTCTTTTAAAATAAATAAATAAATATAAATATATATATATATATATATATATATATATATATATATATATATATATATATATATATATATATATATATATATATAGACACACATACACGCTCACACTGGCAAGCATATATACATACATATAGCAGGGATAAGGCAACATGGAGGTGATTTTCCTAATCGAGTGGCGGCTGCTTCTCTGACGGTGAGTTACTGGAGAAACTCACTTTTGTGTATGACACCTTAGATGGTGTGGGTATGCAAGCTTTTGTTAGGAAGGCTGATAGAAAAAGTGGTAAGCATGCTATTATTCTTTCTAATCAAGACACTTTAAATTTCTCCTCCAATTGCAAATTTTCATTACTAGGTAAGTTCCTTTATGAGCATCCTAAGATGGAATTGGTGAGAAAAGATTTTGATAGTCTTAAACTTCTTGGTGAGTGGAAGATTGTTTTGTTAGATGGCAGACATATTTTTATCCAATTGAGTAGAGTGGACTATGCATGGATTTCACTAAAAAATACTTAAAATTTGAGAACAAAAGTATGAAACTATTGAAGTGGTCTGTGGACTTTGACCCACGAGTAAAGCCTCCTATAGTCCACATTTGGTTTTGGTTCCCGAGACTTAAAACTGCACATTCTCAATCATGAGATTCTATTTTCTTTAGGAGCTATCTTTGGGAGGCCAATGAATATGGATATCCCTACTTATAATTTAGGAAGACTATTGTTTGTGTTTTAGTTGAAAGGGATATAACTCAAGCTGTTGCAGAGGAAGTTTGGATTGTTAATGCTCATAATGGTTATTGGCTGAAGGTTGTCATTGAACAACACTCTCATTATTATGCAAATCTTCATATGTTTCGCTATTTGTTTGAGAATTGTTATGTATTGCATCCCTAGTTAAACACCCCCCTCCCCTTTATGTATGAAGAGGATGAACTTAATGCTCATAAACGAGCTTTGGCATAGATGCTAAACAATATTCATGAGAAAGATAGATAAATGGATAGCAATTTGGTGGAAGAAGTATGAAATAACAACATGGGAAATACTACTATAAGTGCAGATGAAGTGGTTAACCAGTCAAAGACATGCCCTATCTTAAATCAAAACAAAACCAAAACAAACTTCTCATGGATAAGTTTTGAAAGAAACACCCAGTTCGAAAGACAATTTCGTTAATGGCAAAATTTATACTGAAATTATTGCAACAAAGATAGAGCATAAAACCTCACCGACGTTTGAAATTTCCTAAATGGTAGGAAATGTTGTCCCCAAAACTAATATGCTCGTTCACCGGAGGTTTACACTTGCCCGCTAACAAGAATGCTCACCACTTAGCATCGAAAATCAAGTTTGGGTTGAGATTTAATGAAGTCGAGGTAATACTCAGCAAAGCAACACACTCGTGATGAAAGCGACCATTGCAAGGGTCAAAGAGCCATTGACCGGGTTCAACCTGAAATATAGTTGGGATTTCCTTATGCTTAAGAAGGCGAGGGTCAAGTGAGTTCCCACTAGGACTGTCATTCCTACTGCCACCAGATCCGTTCTATAATCGCCACCAAATTTATTGTTATTGTGCCTGCTACATCTGCACTTCCTGAAGGGAATGAAATTCTGCATGAGTTGACATCTTTTTTCACTTTAGTACTATTTGTGTTTGAATTTGGTCCTAGTTCAAGGTTCACGTCGTTGACCTGAACACAAACGAGGAACAAAAGTCGGAGGGTTCTTAAGGAAAGGATAACGAAAACTGATAAGACTAGCTGTCAACCGTACTTTTGTGAAGACTCACTTTGCACATAACCCCTAGACCAAGGTTATGCTTTCTTAAGCCCTCAGTCCCTGATTGAGCTGGCTTAGGTTTTTGACCAGGTGATAGACCCAAATTGATCCTCATGGGCAAGACATGCCCTGGGTTACCCAAATCAACCCAAGACCCTAGGAGCCTTCCTATGAACCATAAAAACCATTTTAACCATGAAATTCACCTCGGGAGACGGGTCTACCTAAATTGATTCCTAGCCTCACCAAAGGCCTCCGTAACCCCTCCAAATCCTAAAAATCAACCTTAAACCCTAACATGCCCTGTTTACCCCAAAATGTGGTCGCACCTTTGGATAGACATAACCAATTGGCCCTAGCCAAATTTTGGTCAAGACTAATTGATCACATTCCCATCCAATTGAACCTTACCAAATGGTCATGTTATCACACCATGTGATGAACCCGATTGGTACCATGAGGTCCACCACCATAATTCACTTAATTAATTAATTAATTAATTAAAAGGGTTGTGAAATTCCATTAGGACCTAATATTTAGGCTAGATCTAACAATTAGCCTAAGCCCAAAACCTTAAAATCAAACCCAAAGCTCATAGCCCATGAAGCCAATAAACCATTCTTTAGTGTTTACCTATGACCCAAGATCCACCCACCATGACATGTGGATGACACTACAAGACAAACAAATTCAGTCAGAGCACTAAAGGACAAATGTACACACTTCACCATGGGGAAGGCCACATGGCACCTTGGTCATGGACCCTTTGACCGACTTTTGAAGAGGCTAAACCTGGCCTTGAGGATCCAAGACCAGACACATGTTGGTCTTAGCCACCCACTAAAAGGCTCCCCAATCAAACCAAACCACCCTCCATGCCTTCCTCTCCACCATTGGAATCACCATTCCCAAAGCATTAAATCTTGAAAAAAGCCTTCCCTCCACTGTTAAAGCCTCCCAAACTCTCTGAAAAAATCCGCTGGGAAGTTGGCTAAGTGTCTCTATCACATGTCAGGTTCCATACCAAGCTCTCATGGCTATAAAAGAAGCCTATGAGAGGACAAAACTCCTTACTCAGTCTCTTAATGCTCTTGCTCCCAATGACCCACTTTTTAATGTTTACAAAAATAGCAACGACACAAAAAACTTGATCCCGCTTAATATATATTTAATTTTATGATGGAATGTATAATGTGGATTCTACGCAAGTATACGTATCGTATCAAGTAATACATGGCTCTAGTGTAGTCTTGGTTATTGATCCCACAGGGAAGTTTTAAAAGATTTGTAACAGCTAAATTTAAAAGGATTTACTTACTAATATAGTATACGGAATTTAGAATACTTAATTAGAGCGATCTAAAGTAAACTAATGCTTTAAATAAAGTTGATTTAAAGATTTCAGAAAAAGTATCCTTCCCCTTGTTTTTATAAACTTAAGTGAATGATGAATTCAAATAGAGTTTTTGAATTGTATTGTGACAAATAGGAGCATTCCTATTTTTTACCCTTTGGTCCAGGTGCAAAGAACATTGACTAGCCCTATGCTTGATTACTGAATCCCCGGCAACGGCGCCAAAAACTTGACCCACTTTTTAATGTTTACAAAAATAGCAACGGTACCAAAAACTTGATCCCGCTTAATATATATTTAATTTTATGATGGAATATATAATGTAGATTCTACGCAAGTATACGTATCGTATCAAGTAATACAGGGCTCTAGTGGAGTCCTGGTTATCGATCCCGCAGGGAAGTTTTAAAAGATTTGTAATGACTAAATTTAAAAGGATTTACTTACTAATATAGTATACGTAATTTAGAATACTTAACTAAAGCGATCTAAAGTAAACTAATGCTTTAAATAAAGTTGATTTAAAGATTTCGAAAAAGTATCATTCCCCTTATTTTTAGAAACTTAAGTGAATGATGAATTCAAATAGATTTTTTATTGTATTGTGACAAATAGGAGCATTCATATTCTTTACCCTCCGGTCCAGTGCAAAGAACATTGACTAGTCCTATGCTTGATTATCGAATCCGTGGCTAAGTCGGGAGGATATCGTTCGCCACTTCGAGCTCCCACGTTCCCCTCACTCGAGGGCTAACATCTACACTTCGGCTCTCAAACAATGAGACCAAATTGAATATTTTAGTCCGTCACACTAAAATGTCCAATTCTACGTCCGATAAATAATATTTCCCTATTTATTTGCACCCTCCTTCCAAGCCTTTTGACTTCCCTGAATATTGGATGTAATCTTTACTATAGTTAATAATTCAACATATTTTAACAATTAAATTGGCCAGATTGAAAGTAAATTAAGTTTTAAGTAAAAGATTATCAAAATTTATTTTAATATATTAGGCAATTTTATTTAATTTCATCAATTCACATAATTTCATAAACAATGAGAAAGACTAAGAAAACTACTCAGAATGCATGGGAATTAAACAAAGCATGGATTTCATTTAAAGTTAACAACAATAAACAAAGATACTTATCTCAATTTCCTCCCGAGCGAACTCCTCGAAGTTCCTTTGATTTTTTCTTCTAAGTACAACACACTTCTTAACTCACTACTTACACTTACTCACACTAAACTTCAACTTAGACTCAAAAGTACACTAATAGAATACTCTAAGACTCCTAAAATAGACACACTACATACTAAAATTCGTCCTCTATTTATAGAGGTAGACAAAGGTCCAAGGGGTACTTAAGCACCTCTTCAAAAAGCGTCCAGGTTCAATGCATCTGGCATTTTGAACGGTCTCGCCGTCGGCGAGAAATGACCTCGTCGTCAGCGGGGCTTCTAAAAGGTCTTCAAACCGCACGATCTTGCTGTCGGCGGGCTCGGGCTCGCTGTCGGCGAGGTAGTTGCAAAACTTTAAGAAATTCTCTTTATAATCTCGCCGTCGGCGGGCTCGATTTCGCCTTCGGTGACTTAGTTCATTTTGCATGTATTTCTTCCTTTTTGATCTAAATTTGCTCTATTTTATGCTTTTTTTCTTCCATCACTTATAAATCTTCGTTCCTGCAATAAAATAAAGAAAATACCTTTTTTTAAAGTGCAATTTCATAAAAAATACGTATGAATTTCTTAACATATTTTTCTGTGATCACCTAACAACAAAAACATTCCTCTTGACCTAGGTAGTTGATCCCTACTATTTTTAGGCCATCTCCGCCACTAGCAAACCCTAATTTGTCCACCTAAATCGAGGACATTTTTTAGTCCTGACATAAACTTCTTCAAAACTCAAAATTAATCTCTCTAACAACTTCCCCAAGCCTAAGAACAACCTCCTCAATCAAAATTGAGGCTTCCCAAGCCCTCAAACCTATCTCAAGACCAAATCATGAGCTCATTTGGCATAACTCATAGCTAGAGCCAATTTCGGATCAAATTAAGACAATGAGGAGCTTCATGGTGTCAAGGAGATCACCTCTGTCAAGCCCTATCGATGCCACACCACTTGGGACAAGGTATGGGTCAAAATCCCAAAATTTATTTTTGGGTTTGGTATTTTATAAAGGAAATGGACAATGCATGTCCATCTAACTATATATATAGCTTCATCTTGACTATATGAACGTGTAGGAACAAATCCCAAGTGATTTGGTTGAGAATCGAGTGAGATATTGAATTTAGATCATTGATAGTTCTCGGTTCACAAACCCCGAAGGTCTAATCTAACTTAGTCCTTATCCAACCCATTAGGTCTAATCCACATTAGAGCCAAACATCCTCCAACCGTTTGGGTCTAACCCATATTAGACCCAATCATTAACTAAACATTTCAAACATGCTTAAAAATTGACTACCTTTTATATGCATTTAATGTCTATTTTATATGATATTGCACTTTAATGGAAGATATTTTGTATGTTTTTTGTTTCAGGTATAGAAAATGAAACTTTAGAGAAAATGGAGCAAAACGAGGGCAATATGGAGCAAAAAATGACACCACATGATCTGACACTATAGCGTTTGGTCTCGACTTAAATAGGCACCATAGCGCCCTAGTTTAGGGCTATAGCTCCATAAGCGGTTTTTAATTTGGTTTAATAAATTTGGATGAATTTTAAAAAGCTGCTTAAAGCGACTCTTGGTTATTTTTAGAGCTTAATAAAATTGAACCATTGACTGCTGAAAAGGGGGGCTCTAAAGGGTGTGTGAGTTATTAGAGGTGAGATTGTGTAAGAAGAGTGTGGAGATATTATGAAAGGAACTTCAAGAATTGCTTGGGGAGGAGTCTAAGATAAGTACTTGTGTGTGTATTTAAGTTTTTGCTGATAAGACTTGGTTTTAAATAAAAATCATGTTTTTTTGTGTTATCCCTATGAGTTCTAAGTAATTTTCTTTTCTTCTCCTTCATGTAGAGAATTTAATTTGTGTAAAACTTCTTTTATTCCATAAGTTGTGATGGTATTTTCACTGGTCTTCATTTACTTTGCAAACTGGTCATTTGTGATGTTAAAATTCATTGCAAAACATAATGACCTGAGAGGGCTATGATTTCACCCAACTAGTGAGTACACTAAACTTATCATAAGGGAAACCACAATCTAAGGAGAGTGCAAATAGATATGGAGATAAGTTTTAATGAACATAGAATTGGTGTTTATAGGGTCAAGCTAGATTCTTTACCAATTTGGTCTAAAATTGAAACTAAGGGTCACTGGTAGGTCCTATAGATAAAGCCCAATGGGTAATCTGGAAGTGATAGGCTAGAATCTACCCAATACTACCACACAAACTAGAACTTACTTTAGATTAGTCAATGTTCTTTATGCACCCAGAAGAGGGTAAAGAAGTAGATATGCTCCTATTTGTCACAACACAACATTTAAGCCTTTAAACTTTTTGATTCCAACACTGATTATGGATTAATTGTAAGGGGAAAGATTCTTTACATAATTAGAACTTTTTTGCATTTATTTAGTTCATAATTTTTGCATTTTAATTGTTCTTAGAATTGAATCTTGCATACATTTAGTTTTAATCTTTTTGAAATACTTCGGCATTCTTCTCTTATAAGTTGTGTTTGCAGTTTTAATTGAAGTCTTTATAAAAGTTACAGCTTTTTCCGTGGAATCGATACTGGAGTTTTTAAAGAAAACTCTATATTACTTAAAATGATATATACTTATATAGTACCCATAGTGTGTAACTATTTTCTAAATTTCATAATATTTTGATTTTGCGCACTAGTCGCTAAATATAAATTGGGTCAAGTTTTTAGCAATCTTTTAGAACTGAAATATTTAAGTAATTGCGGGTTAGACCAAGTTTTTGGCACCGTTGTCGGGGATCACGACGAAACTTTTTAACATATAACACTTTTATTTAAACTGTAGGCTTATTTAGGAGAATTGTATTTTACTTTTCCTTTTAGTATTTTAAGTCAAAAAATATAAATTAAAAATTTCAAAAAAAAAACTGAAAAATTAAAATTAAAATATTATAAAAAAACTGAAAATAAAAAAATATTTTTAAGAGTATTTTTATTTGTTGAATTTTTGTTATTGTATGCGAAGATTGGGATCTGAAGGTCTAGTATCTTACGATTCTGAGTTAGAGCGGATGATAAGGAAAATTAGAAAAAAAAAAAAGAACTTCACAATTTATAAGAAATGGCGTACACATTATAAAATAACCTTAATAATCAAACTGCAGAAAATGAACATCATAACATACAAAGACCTTTGAGAGACCATGCAAACCCTATAATAGTTAAAATTTACTTAAATTTACAAACCTCTGTTGCAGCTGCTAACTCATTTGAACTTAAACCTGCTATTATACAAATGGTACAAAACAATCAGTTTTGGGGAACACCGTCTGGAGATCTAAACTTTCATTTAACAATTTTCATAGAGCTGTGTGCTACATTTAAGTATGCCAGCGTATCAAACGACGTAGTAAGACATATACTTTTTCTTTTTTCCTTAAGGGATAAAGCTAAGATGTGTTTAAACAAGTTAGCACATGGGTCTATTAGAATTTGGAAAGATTTAACACACAAATTGTTGGCTAAGTATTTTCCACCTTAAAAAACTGTTAAACTTAGAAATGATATTACCTCTTTTACTCAGTATGAATGTGAGTTAATTTACGAATCTTGGAAATGATTCAAGGAACTCCTTAGGAAGTGTCCAGATTATGCTTTGCCAGACTGATTAATTATTTAAACATTGTATAATTGGTTAGTAAGATCCCTTAAATCTAGTATAGATGCTGCTACTAGAGATTCATTAATGTCAAAATCATTTGATGAAGCTTACAAATTAATAGAAGAACTGGCTACTAATAATTTTTAATGACCCTCTAAAAGAGTAAATCCTAAGAAAGTAGCCAGTGCTCATGATAATGATGCAATTTCAATAGTTGCATTTCAAGTTACTGTGATATCAAGGAAATTAGATCAAATTGGAATAAACATTTCTCAAACAACTAATGTGATTGAAGAAAACTCATTAGGACAAATGATTGATTCTCAACTGTCAAATGAGACTGTAAATGCTATTAATAATAGACTCAATAGCCCATATTCTAACTATTTCAACCCAGGTTGGAAAAAACACCCTAATATTAACTGGAGTAATAATTCTAGTGATGGAAATTAGCAAACCAAGCGAACCCATTGGAAAACTAGAACAATCAGGGCAATTCTAACTATAGACCTTCTTATCCTCCTAGATAATAATAACCAACAAATGAAAGAAAAGAAGTTGTATTTAGATGAAGTGGTATTACAAATGGAGAATAACTTAAAAAGTTTAAATACTGTTGTACGAAATATCGAGAATCAACTAGGGCAAATAGCTAAATCACTTAGCAATAAACCTCAGGGAACACTTCCAGTAACACTGAAGTTAATCCTAAAGATAAAAACAATGAACAAGTTAAAGTTGTTAAGTTGAGAAGTGGTGATGAATGAAGTGCAAAAAGAAATTGAGGTTGAGAGGGAAGAAACTAAAAAACATGAAGAAAATATTCTTAAAGAGATATAAAAACCTGCCTCTCCACTTAAGATTAATTTAGAAAGATCACCACAACAATTTCCTCATAGATTTAGACTGCAGAGGCTTGATCAACAATTAGCCAAGTTTATGAAGATATTTAAGAAGTTAACAATCAACATTCCTTTTATCGAAACACTAAAACAAGTGCTTACTTATATGAAGTTCATGAGCGAGATTTTAACTAAGATGAAGAACTTCATAGAACATGAGAGTGTTGCACCAAGTGAAGAATGCAGTACAATAATTCCGAAAAGACTCCCTCAAAACATAAATATCTTAGTAGCTTCACTATTTCATGTACTATTGTAGACATATTTTTCGAAAAAGCTTTATGTGATTTAGAAGAAAGCATTAACCTCAAACCATTATATATATTCTGAAAGTTAAGTTTAGAAGAGATTCTCCCACTACTGTAACTCTGCAGTTAGCTGATCGATCTATCACCCATCGTAAGAGAGTTATAGAAGATGTACTGGTGAAGGTAGATAAATTTATTTTTCGCGTGGATTTCATTGTTTTAGATATGAAGGAATATAAACAAATACCTATCATTTTAGGAAGACCATTCCTAGCTACTGTATGAGCTATGATAGATGTGCAAAAAGGAGACTTAATTATGAGTGTTAATGAACAAGAAGTTACTATTAATGTGTTGAAATCAATGAAATATCCATAAAAAGAAAGAGATGATGAATGTTATAGAGAGATTCTTGATTATGTGATTGGTGGCCATTTTCGAGAATGTTGTAAAATAGAAACAAAATAATAAGAACGGAAGATGAAAATGATAATGATTTCAGGAAAAATTAATCGAGATAAACACAGAGGATTCAAATTATGTTCATGAACATTTTTAAATTCTAGATGTTACTGAGAATAGGAAACTCTAATTCCATCTATTAAAAAGCCTCTGGAACATGAGATGAAAATTCACCTTACTCATTTAAAGTACGACATTTGAGGAGTTCATCTACATTACCTGTTATAATATCCTCTGACTCAACTAAAGGTTAGGAAAAGAAATTAATGGATATATGAAGAAATTATAAAAAAGCCTTTGGATGGACGTTAGCTGATATTAATGGAATTAACCCTTCAATTTGTATGCACATAATTTTAATGGAAGATGATCATTGGCCTAGAGATGATCCTCAAAGGGTTGAACCTTATCATGAAAGATGTTGTTAAAAAGAAAATTTTAAAGTGTTTGGTTGCAGAAATTATTTATCCTATTTTTGACAGTGCTTAGGTTAATTCAATATAGTGTGTTCCTAAGAAAGGGGGAGTGACTGTGGTTGTAAATGAACATATGAATTAATTCCAATAAGACAAGCCACTGGGAGGCGAATATGTATTGATTATAGAAAATTAAACCTAGCCACTATGAATGATCACTTTTCTCTACCTTTTCTGGACCAAATGCAAGATAAATTAGCTGGGCACCGGTATTTCTGCTTTTTGGATGGATATTCCAGATACCATTAAATGCGTATAGCTCCTGAGGATCAAGAGAAATTAACATTTATTAGTTCTTATGGGACTTTTGTTTTTAGAAGAATGTCCTTTGATTTATGCAATGCACCTCCAACATTTCAAAGGTGCATAATGTTTATTATCTGCAACTTAATTGAGAAAGGAATTGAAGTTTTTATGGATGATTTCTCAGTTTTTGAAACTTCCTTTGATTCATGTTTAGAACATTCAATGAAAGTTCTAAATCGCTGTGAAGAAAGTAATCTAGTTCTCAATTAGGAAAAATGATAATTTATGGTTGCAGAAGGTATTTTGTTAGGACAAAAGATTTTTGAAAATGACATGGAAGAAGATCCAACAAAAATTCAAGTTATTGTTGAATTACCATCTCTTACTACTGTAAGAGGAATTAGAAGTTTTATAGTACACACTGGATTCTACAGGAGTTATATTAAGGACTTTTCTAAAATTGCCAAGCCTCTATGTAATTTTTTAGAAAAAAGACACTAACTTTTCCTTTAATGAGGAATGTCTTAAAGCCTTTAATTTCTTAATGGAAAAATTAATCACTGCACCTATTATTGTTTCACTTGATAGAAAAAACCATTTGAATTAATGTGCGATGTTAGTGATTATGCTATTTGGGTTGTATTAAGACAAAAGTCTAACAGTCTCTAAAGAACTGAGATACCAACTTTGGAAGTATCCACCATACTATTTTAATCGTCAGAACAGATCCACAACATCTCCTCTCCCCCTTTCATTGGGCATCATACAAAAGATTCCCTCTTTCTCTTTGGTGAATGGTAGGGGAGTGTGGTGCAGAATTTGGCTCCTCCTCCGGCTCTTTCCCTGGACGACGAGATGGGTCTTCTCTCAAAGACGGAAGGGCTCACAACTAGACGACATTTTTGTTCCTGGTCTGGAGAGGAACTCAAGAGGAAACAGAAACAATCTTGATGCATGTGGCCGTAGCCCTCTATGACAAATCAATAAGACGATGACCAAGAGACCAAGAGGTGAGCAGAACAACATTGATCATACTTCAAAAACATCTTTTTGTAAGATTACCTGATGTCTAGAGATGCTTCGATTTTTGTTTCTTGGCAGTCAAGTTTGCCTTCACTGTTTTTGCTCACTCGGCCTTAGCAATGTTGGAGGCATACCATCGGTCCCGAGTCATTTGATCCTCAAGCATTCGAGTGACTATGGCTTCGGCAGTATATTGCGGGATTGAGAAATGGTGCTCATTCAGGGATCGCCTCTACAACGTGAACTCCTCCGTAAGGTACTTTAACTTGACCCTCGCTGGTTCCGACGGCTTGATCCGAATTTCCTAGTCGCCAAAGCAGGAACCAATCACAAATTGTTTCCTCCAAACCTTTATTTTATTGTCAACTCCAAGCAGTTGGTGTTTCTTGCTGACCGAGAACATGGAGAATTCCTCCTTGCCAACCTTAAATAAATAAAGATGACTAAATAGGTCAATTGACCAAGTGATACATTCTCAGCAATAGAAAATAACTAAGGCCATTATCGTGGCAACGAAGTTTGGCAACACCTGGGTCAGAATAACCACATACTTATTGAAGACACTCCGATGCTCGAGGCACAAGGATAGTTGAAGGTCATACATAAACTAGTTCCAATAGAAGACTAGATCTAAACTGACATCACTCGTCGCTTGTGCTGCCCCTGACACTCTCTGAAGTATGATGTTGTCATAAAAAACTTGTCTCCTCTACAACTCCCTTACATTATTCTCTGTGAAAAACGATGGATCGCCAGCTGCGATTGAACCAAAGAGGGTGGGAGAATACTAAATAGCCATCACAAAGAGCAAGGAAACAATTAAAATATAGGAAGAAAAAGAAGAATTGGAAGGCATATAGAAAAAAATTAGAAAGCGTAAAGGATAAAAGGTGGTCCCACACCTTATTTATAAGACAGATGCGTAAAATGAGATATCACATAATAATAAGTTTCACACTAAAAATCATTCCAATCTCATTTTAAAATGATGTAATTACACGACAAAATTACAATTTACAAAGAAAAAACTTTATAAAAGGGTCTTCCTCCGCTACAGCTGAGACATACCCCTTTTGAAGCATCCTGCGGAAGACCGACTCTCCAGCCAGCATGATATGCTCCAGCCAGTCCACATCATCATAAAATCTATTCATAACAGTTGACTAGTGGATGAGCCCCAATGCAACACACACGTCGCTCATTGAACTTTGAAGTGACACAAGCTCTTCAATAGTGTCAGTAGACCTTCGCTACAAAGTAATGACCTCTACCACCAAGTGCTCACAACGAACTAGTTACTCTGGCACGTATACATCAGCCATATTGATATCCACCTAAGTTGAGAGGCCAGCCATCTCTATCATCAGGCACTTCAGGACGCAAGGGGTACCACGATTTTTCTCACAGGGGCGGCCTTGGTTGTTGGGCCAGAATTAATGGCGTTCAGGGGCAGCCCGTAATCAACATGGGTTTCCAAAATAATCAGCTCATCAATATCAAGGATTATGTCAAAAGATTATTAAACAACATTTTCTAAAGAAATACTTTTTCATACCCAAAATCTTATTTATATCAAAGGTAGTCATCAACTCCTACACTCCTAAAAGTGGAACCCTCTCCATTCTTACTTGGTATAGAAGACGGGGGAAGATTAGCGGGTGACTTTTCCTTCGACCCCACTTGCCCAACCTCAGCCAAAGGGCCAGCCCCTCCACTTCCTTCAGCAGCTACATCAACAATTGAATCAAGCTTCAGGTCAGGGTTTATCCTCAACAATTTCTTCGATGGCCGAGCATCAGGCTATCAAAAGAACCGACCTGATTGATCGACTCAGGTTGTCGCTCGCTTTTTTTTTTCTTAACAACTCTTTTTTTTCAGTCGTAGCAGGCGTAGAAAGACCAAAACATTCCAAAGCCAGGAGATGACCATCCATTTCCTTCTTGCACAAACCCTCAACCATGATGCTAATCGAAAGGCGTGAAGACGACGTGAAAAAATGAAATAGCACTAGCTCTGCATCCTTATTTATAGGGTTCACTGAGCACTGAAAATAAGGGAAAATCTTTTATCAAATTATTTTTCTCGATTCTTGTGCCATTTATTGCTTATTAATTTTCTTTTCCTTATCGTAGCAGTCACTATCAAGTAGCAGAAAAATCGGTGAACTAATATGTATTTTAAAAATGCTTACATGAATCTCGAAACGATCGAGAGGTCAGGAATTGGGGCATACAAGTGGGATCCCAGACAACTGAACATAGAATCCATCAGCAAAATCAACGACTGATTTGATGTTGCAGCCGACCGACGTGTCTAATCGACCGACAGGAATCCTTTGCCTAGTAAAGTCAATCGACCGAGGATTTTACCAACTAAGAGGCCACCATCAAAATCAACTTGATAAAGCGATCAAATCTTTGAAGTGAATAATTTTGGTCATCGCGACTGACCGACACACGCCTACGGCGAATGATCAACATAATCAACCAATCTCAAAGCATTGGCCGACCAACCAAACATTGACTCATTGTAATTTGAATAAGAATCATTGCGATAATTATAAAAATTCTATGCATGTACTTGTATTCTAAAACACCAATAAATAGGATGTTCTGACATCAATAAAGGAAGTTTTGAACTCAGACTTTCGGATTATAGTGATTTAGGATTCTCACACTTGTGAGTTCTAACACCTGAATATCCTCTTGTATTCCTTAGCTCTCTCTCTCTCTCTCTCTCTCTCTCTCTCTCCACTCCTCCCAGCTCAAACTTTCGGGACGTGTTCAAAAGTGGAAAATCTCGGATTCAACAATTATAATAAAATAAAAATAAATTAAATAAGAATTAGTAAGAAATTTGGTGATACAAATTTTTTTTGATATTTTAAATACTTTTATACTAAAAATTTTTAAACTTTAATATATTTTATATTAACTTCTAAAAAATATGTTTCAAAAAAAGCAAATTCACAAGCTAACTAGTCCTGAGTAAGGGTTAGTTCAGACTTCTAAACTCATCCAATTTAGCTCATGAGGCATTTATCAAAAGCTAAGTCCGAACCGACTCACAAGTCAGCTTCACCACACCACCAGCAAGATTAGAAGCATAATTTGAATTCAAGCAGAGATATTGACTCAAGCAAACTAAAAATCAAATAAAAATATATGGATAACCAAAACTGAATTGATACATGGCTGTCTTTGGGAATGTCAGATTTGATATTTGTTGATGCCCATATAAGACTGAGCATTTGACTTAGGAAAAAAAATTGACAAATATGAATCAATTTTTTTCATCTAGACTGACATCAAATAAGCCAAGGTTCAAACACCTTAGCCAGATCAACCAATTCTCAAAATTACACAGCATTATAACGGAGCAAGCACACAAAATCATCGTAGAGAGACCAAAAACAGCAATTCAGTTCCTTCTCCACGCATTTTCTATCATTAAATACAACTGGTACAATTTAATGCTTGAAGGGTATTGATAAGGGATTTTAGCTTAGGGTTTCTCTCGATCAAATTTACTTTGATTTTCATTTTTATTTTTTCTCCTTTGTTTCTAAAAGCTCGTTTCTAAATATAGTTTTAATATATCTTTATTTTTTTTATAGCAAAAATAAATATATTTTTGGCGCACACACTCAACCTATAGGCCGTTTGGAATTATTTTTGGTTTTATTTTCTATTTTTTTATATTTTATTTCATTTATGTTGTAATTTGCAACAAAAAAATAGATGTTTTTAAAATACTCAAAACAACTGAGTGTTTTCAAAAATATATTTATTTATTTTTAAAAATAAAAAATAAAAATATATAAAAAAGAGTTAAACAAAAATATATTTAGAAATATAGTAAAACAAAAACAAAATAAAAAATAAAATTGATCCCAGATAAGCCCCTTTAGTTATAGGAAAAGCGCAATAGGAAAACCTCTAGTAAAATATGATGAACTCAACGCAAGTTTAACTTTTAATGTGAGACTATCCTATATTCATATACAGATCCTAACGATGTATAAGGCATTTGCTAGTTTACTAATATATTTGCTTCAGATAGCCCTCAATTGTTCATAATTTCTAACAAACAATATCAAACCAGTTGTGAAGTTCCAAGAGAGAAGTGACATTAGAAGTTTGATGTAAAAGCTTACAGAAATTTAAAAATTCCAATCATAGACTATCCATTCCAAAGAAACCCTACTCCCGCTGATAAAGGCAATTTGAATCAACGAATTGAAAGATTAGGATATCCAAAACATCAATGAACTAGAAATTGTGTCACCACTATTCAAGAATATAATCTTCAACATATTATACAAGAAAACCACCAATGAAATAATTCAATATAATCATGGGTCAATTAAGTTCAATTGATATTAACTTCAATGAAAACTTTGTGCCTTGAACTTATTTTCATCACTTTATGAGATTAAAAAGTTGAACTATTATGAAGATCAATAGTTATTACAGGTTTATGAAGCTGAAACTCCAACATAATCGAGGACAGCTAAAAATGAGAATCAAATATGAAAGTTTCTTTCCTTCTGCTCTCAACATTTAGAAGAAAAGAAACCTACAGAAAATGGGTATAATCATAGAAGGTTCAAACCATAAAGAAGTCTAAAAGTCAACATGATGTTTGTTGGGAATCTGGGAAGTACAAGCACAGGAAAATTGAGTTTTCAAAATGGAAATTCAGATAAAACTAGAACAAAAAAAAGCGGATATTAATCCTCAGTGTCAATAGTCCCTTGTAGTCCAAAATTCAAAACGCAGGTGTATCTTTTCACTTGACAACGTGTACCCATGCTTAATTATTCTATGATAAATTAAGCAAAAAATATATCATTTTGATGATAAGATCTTAATTATTGTTTGACTTTGTAACGTTCAAATAAAAATCATTAATGGGGCAATTGAAAGTTCCACGAGCTAGAGACAAGAAGCTTATAGAGAATTATGATCACTATTAAAAAAACATAATAAAGAAGGATATAACTTAATCGTCAATACTGGAACTTCGAAGTAAGCTAAGCGTATAACACAGCAAAAATGGCATTTTAAATATGGCTGACACTGAAGCAACAGAGCAGCAAAATACTCTAAAATTCACTTCATTCAAATGGCATAAAAGGGGTTCTAGAAGTGAGGAATGACTGAAGATTCTACAGTCACTAGGTATATTTCTAATTTTGGAATTTTTAGATTCATCTTTCTGTGGGGCTTGTTCGTAGCAAATTAAGGTCAAACCTTCAATGGATGAAAAGGAACCTAAAACTCAAACGTTAGAGCTTATAGTTACTACTGTTTGCGAACTTTGCCAATAGCATCCTTTGGTCGCTCACTTTACTATGTCAATTTGAAATAACAAAGATTGGTGAATGAAGAATGGTGACATTGTAAATAGTTTCAAAGATTTATATCAACTTGAAATAACAAAGATACCCTTATTTTTCACCTTCGATGTCAGCTTCACACAAATTTTCATCAATTTCTAATAAAGGAACAACCACCCACACCCAACCCCATCATAACATGATGAATATTCTGACCATTTTCTCATAAATCAAGTGTTTAAGATTTCATAAGAAAGTTGATTATGATGCACGGAGTTTAAAAAAATTTATGGGGCTTGTTGAATCCAAAGGTAGATGGCAAATAAACAAACCGATACAAACCTAAATGTTGTGAAGCACCAACGATGCATGCAAATATACATGTCGTCCAAGTAGTATGCCGAACAAAGCCGTGTATCGATCCATCGAAGAACAAGCGAACGCCCTATGTCAGGAAAAGTTCTAGTTTATTAGTTTTTAATATAGTATGAAGGTGTGAAGTTTTGTGATAGTTACTAATCAAATTTTCAAAATAGTAAAATCTAAGCTAATGAGTTGAGAATTCGGCGAACTTTTCCAATAATAAAAAATAGTCCTTTGAATTGATTCTACAAGAATATAAGTTAGATCAGGTGATTCAAATTGTGGATGATCAACAGGAACAGTACACCTTATCACCTCTCGGACATCTAAGAAGGTTCGGTGATCAAATATATTTAGTTCCTTAATTAAAGTGATTAGTCTAGGATTCCTTATTTTCCTGTAGGATTGTACTAACCTGCAAGCGTATTCCTATTCTCCTAAGTGAATGTGTTGTGTCCTAGTTGTTTAACTATAGATTCTTCCAAAACTCAAAGATCACAACGAACTTTTACTACTCAATTTGTTAGGTTAAATGTCAACGCAGAATTGAAGATTAAAAAACCACCTTATAAAAAGATAAAAAAAAATCACATAAGAAAAAACAAAATTTCAATTCGTACATTACTAATCAAAAAAAGAAAAACAATTCTACTCATTAATCATACTTGAAGACAAAACCATAAACTTATTACTATAAAATATCAAAAACAAGAGTTTGAAGGTATAGAAAGCAATGGAATTCACTAAGAAGATTACAAACTTGTCTATCTTCCTTCTCCAAATGATATGAAGAGCTTACAGGCAAAATTACACATTCAAATCCTTAAAATCACTCCACACTTCACTCTCTTGCACTTGGGATTCGTGTCTCTGAGTTTTCCTTTAGTCCTCGTGCGTGTGGAATGCCTCTTTAATCAGTAGAGGCTTTTAATCAATTCCTTTGTGAATTGATGCCTATGAACTACTCAAATCACCAAAACGCATGAAATAGCTCCTAAGTGTTTGTATGTGGAGCCTAGGCGCTGGCTCAAAGCGCCTGGGCGAGGTCAAGAACATACTTTCAACCCACTTGGATCTTAGTGTAAGGGTTTCGGGCACCTAAGCACTCTTATGCAGTGCCTATGCGCTTTAGGTCGTGGTGCCTACTTTTCGGTTTCTCTGGATGTTGGTTCAATTTTTTGCTCCTTGAACGCCAAAATGCTCCATTATGGTGTTTGGGAGCTGCTACTCCGCATAATTCTTCACTTCTTCAACTCTAGTGAATCTTCTAACTTGAATCCAACAAAATACATCACAACTAACTTCCAAAACCGTACGTAAAATTAACATAAAATCAGATTAATAAAACATATACAATCACATTTCTAATACACATCAAATTTCTCCAAACTTAAACATTAATTGCCCTCGAGGAATTTCAACATCCAAAATTAGAATATTGCAAAGTGTAAATATGTGGTGGTAGCTAGTGATTAAAGATTCGGTGTTTCCTAATAATATAGAAGAGATATAATAGTAAAAGTGGACTTAGTTTTCCTTCATATTGAACTTTCAAAATACCCCTTAATATCCTGATAGAACAATTAGAAATACAAATCTATATAATCAACATAAAATACTTATATGAAGTTTAGCTAACATAAAATTATTATCAATCATAAAATGCAATTATCTATTCAATTAAACCATCTTAACCCCACTACTATTTCTTTGAATACAAGTTTCAAATTTAAGTTATAAAAGTTATTGATCCTTTAACCTTCATAAGAGATATTGTTAATAATTTTTAATCTGAGTTTCAACTCAAGCTTCTCCCGAAAGGTTCCTAAAATTTTCACTTTCCTTATTTTATTTTGAACATTTTCTAAAATTTTCAGTTTCCTCATTTTTTTTATTTTTTCTAATTATTTTCAATGTTCTTTCTTTTTGTTGGGAGATTACTATATCCGATTTAACTCTTACAATGATTTTGAATCTTAGCTCTCTTTGCAAGCTAAATTTTCATTACTGTCCAAACTTAACTCAAAAAATTTGTAGGTCAAGGGATGGTAACTAAGAATCAATTCATTTAAATTAACTTGTGACTAAAATTTATAGTCTTAAAATATCAATTTTATATATAATTCTTACTCAACTAAGTTTTAGGAATAGTTATAAAAATAAGTATTTACTATTATTAGAGATCACTGATTAGTGAATTACTAATCTTTTTCAAATCACCAAGAAACACGTCACTTTTACTTATATATTTTACTTATTGTTAGTTTGCACTTATCTTTAACTACAACAGCCATCTCTATGTATGTGAATTCTAAATATAGATTTCTACTTGAAAGGCAATATTAACGTATGCACTTTCCCCCCAAACTAACTATTTAACCAACACAGGTAACCAAAGAAATTTCTATACATGTAAAAAGTAAGTAAAATTTTTACACAGTGACTTTGTACAACTAATTGTGGTCGAAAAGTACGGCTTCATTTGAAAGAAAAATTTTATAAGATGGTGGTGAAACCTACTATGCTCTATGGTGTTGAATGTTGGCCATTAAAAGAGAAGCATGATACTAAGTTAAGTGTTGTCGAGATGAAAATGATTAGGTAGATAACTGGCCTTGCACTTAGAGACAAAATGTGAAATGAATATTATATCCGTGATAGAGTTGGTTTAGCTCCAGTGATGGACAAAATTAGAGAGAGTCGACATAGATGGTTTGGTCACATTAAACTTCGACCATCTGATGATCCAATTAGGAGAGTAGATGTTTTAGATTCAACTTATGTTAAGAAAGGCAGAGGTAGACCTAGGAAGACTTGGGCTTATTGTATAAAAAATGATCTTAATTTATTATAATTAAATGAAAATATGAAACTAAATAGGACTTAATGGTCCGTTTAGTGGGATTAAGGGTCCGTTTGGGACAGCTTATTTGGTGCGGTAGTGTTTTGAAAACGCACCTGACCTGTTTGGTTAAACTATGTTTTAGCAGCTTATGCATTTTCAAAACGCTGAAAACAGCGTTTTCACACCGCACATACCAAGGTGCGGTGGGAGCTTTCTGACTGCGGCCCGACTTTTCCAAAAAAAAAATTGTAATAGCAACCACATCTAGCTTATCAACATATTATTTTTAATCAGTTTATCAGCATATTATTCAATAAGCTGCAGCTGCCCCAAACAGATCCTAAGGCTTTGTTATTGTTGTTGTTGTTATTGTTGTTGACTTAGTACAACTAATATCACACGAGCAAATGACATTGTAGTAATGCATGATAGCATAACAGGAAATACTAAAACACAATTACTACAACAGACTGATATGGAGATAAACAAAAAATGAAATAAAATTTTAAGCAAGCATACGAAAAACCTTAAGAGAAAAAATCATCATATAGTGCAGGCTATTATACATAAATCACAAATACATAATCCCGATACATTATAAACATAACACATATCCATAATCCATGGAAGCTACAAACCATGAAAATAGTAAAGTCACAACATGAAAATGAAACAATTATAATCAAACAGAATTAAGTCGGTATCCAAAAAATCCAACACATCCAACTACTCATTCTCCTCATTGTCATCCTCCTCCATAGGCTAAGTGGTACCATCATAGGACTGAAAATGCGTAGTAGGAAACACAACTGGATCTGGTTCCACGTTCCACTGATTGGGCAGATACATCTCCTATTGAGCAGTATGGTACTTGGCTAGGTAGTCATACTAAAGCCTATGCTGCTCGTTGTAATGATGTGATTGCTTGACAATATCATGTGATTCCCACAACATAGTAGCAGAGTTCTGGTAAAGAGTATCAAGGTGCTCCGAGATTGCAATAATGGAAGCAGTGGGTCAGCGCCAACAAGTAGGTTTAGATGAACTAGCACCTCTCTCAAAGAAATTAATGCTATAAGTCCCAATATTTTTCTTTGAAATGGGTTTAAGAGAGATCGGCTGCTCTTCCTAATTCTCATACCCAACTCCTGCCTTCAAACAAAGAGCGAAAATCATAGAAGGATGTCCCAGTGCAATAGTAGTCCTACCCTTCAAGATGCTATAGATACAATTATTGATCATGAATCCTACATCAATAGACTTCTCCCCCTAAATACAACAAGTCAACAAAGCTTTATCTTTTGTCACCCCACCGAGATTCATAGAATGCAGGAATTTGGCAGAAATAAAGTAATGTCAAATTTTAGACTCAATATTCAAGGCAAAGGCTGTGAATTTAATCTTCCCATCATCATGAATCGTCTAAACATCACAATCATCAGTCAAAAAAACCTATGATCTCATCTACGTCAATACCGCAAGGCAGAAAATTAGAATAAAAATCATCTACAATATTACTTAGATCAAAAAGTGAATTGATTTTTGTAGAATTGAAATTCAACTTCTTCCTTCTCAAGAATACATTTTCCCCTTGTGTTCTTCCAGAATAGTATAAAATTCTATCACTATAGGAATTACCGCCACTCCAAATTTCACAAAATAATCTCTCTCTGTGATTACTCATACTACCCTACCACCTAGCTGAATAAAATCCCTTTCATTGATACCAAAAAATCATTGTAACGTTCTTGAGCTTTAGCACTTACAAATTTCTTGGCATTAAACAATGTTTTATGTTTTCCACCCTTGATTATTGGTGCCAAGGGTCAGGGAAATTGGGTAAAAGAATGAGAAATGCATGATAAGAAAGAGGAGACCAAAGGAGATGAGAGATTGAGAAAAGGATATGAAGATTTCAAAGGAAATGAGAAAATGAGGAAATGAAATAAAGAGATTAAATGAAACTGAAGATCAAAGAGAAGTGGATCTTACCCACAAGCTATGGAACCATCCTCCTTCTCCTTCTTCTTTCTTCTCCTTCTTCAAGTGCTTCTTCTCTGGTAGGCAAAGGTGCAGTGCCTAGGCGCTAAAATTGATTTAGAATTGGTAGTGTGGCGCCAAAACGCAAAGACAAAGCACGTGAGCACTGGTGTCTCGGGTAGACATGTAAGTGCTCCATAAAAGCGCGAGAGCGACACTACAGAAATGTAGCACCTGGGCACTCTATAGTGGCACTAGGGAGTCTGTTCCAGAAAAAGCATGCATCAAATATGCAATCATATCGACTCACATGAAGCATCTCAGCAAAGCACAACACATTAAACCGCAAGTCAAAAGCAAAACTAACATAGAAGCAAATCAAATCACAGTACTACTTAGGTTGTCTCCCAAAAAACGCTTGATTTCATGTTCTCAGCCAGACAATGCTAGATCGATTCTTTGGGATGATCTAAAGTCAGAGTTTCTCTACAACCAATCCTATTACCTTCTAAGTACAACTTTAGTCTCTGGCCATTAACCTTAAACATTCAAGCAATCTTTCTATTCCAAATATCAATAACTCAAAATAAGTAAACCTTAATTACAATGAACGGATCAGAACACCTGAATTTTAATTTTCCTAGAAAGACTTTTAATTTTAAATTGTATAATAAATCTTCTGGTTCATATTTGAAATTTTTTCTTATAAACTTTTGATCATGTTATTTCTCCATTTGCTCTTTATATATCTTAACACTCTCATAAGCTTCCAGTTTAATCTATTTTAATTCATTCAAATGTAATAATCTATTTTTATCAAAGTATTTAAGATTATAATTAAATTCTTTAAATGCCCAGTATGCCCTATGTTGTAGCTCTACTGGAAAGTGATAGGCTTTCCAAAAAACAACCTATATGAGGAAGAACATTCCCAAGCGTGTCTTATAAGCATTCTTATAGGCCCATCAAACATCATATAGCCTAAGAGACTAATCCTTCCTACTTGGATTTACAATTTTTTTCTAGAAGTTTGTTGATCTCTATTGGACACCTCTATTAATCCACTGGTTTGAGATTGATAGGCGGTTATGTTTCAAAATTTAACCACTAATGTCCCAATTCTTTTATTGTGAAAATTACTTCCCTCGTTACCAATTATAACACTAAGAATTCTAAATCGACAAAAAAATATTCTTTTTCAAAAAAACTCAGAATACTCCTTGAGTCACATTTGGTTAGTCACTGCTTCAATTCATCTTGAGACATAATTTTTTGCTATGAGAATATAAACCTTTCCTAAAGAAGGTAAAAATGACCCCGTGAATTTTATTTCCCAAACAACAAATATTTCAACCTCCAATATGTATGTTTAAGAGCTCCCACCACTTTTAAAAACATTGCATCCCCTCTGACACCGATCACATCTCTTAATATAATCATTCAAATCATTACATGGGATCGGCCAATAAAATCTCGATTATAAAATCTTAGTAGTTCTAAATCCTCTTAAATGCCCTCCAAAATCGGAATCGTGGCAAACCCTAATATTTCTATAGACTTCTAGTGGGACACCAAATAACTTGATCCTCATATTTTCTAAGCAAGTATAGTGCATCCCAAAAGCAAAACCTGACATCAAAATAAACTTTTTCCTTTAATTATATGACACATCAAATTAAATGATACCACTAATGATATAATTCACTATATCAGCATACCAAAAAATGGTTTGTTCAACAATTGCAAACAATTGTTCATCGTGAAAGTTTTCATTTATACCCTCAAGAAGTTCAAAAAAACTTTCTTGTTCTAAAAGAGACAAGTAGCATGCTAGCCGATTTTCAATGTTTTTCTTATTAATTATCTCTATGTCAAATTTTTGTAACATAAGTATCTTACAAATCAGTCGAGGTTTAGCATTCATCTTAGTTACAAGATATTTAATTGTAGAGTGGTCGGTATGGAGTACTTTATTGTCAATCAGATATGCCAAACTTATCAATTGTGAATACTATATAGCAAGTAATTCCTTTTTTGTGCTGGTATAATTAACTTAGTCTTTATCCAGGGTTCTACTCGCATAGTATATCATATGAAAAATCTTATTTCTCTGTTGTCCTAGCACGACCCCTACAACATAGTCAGTAGCATTACACATAAGCTTAAATAAAATCTCCTATTTTGGTGCAATAATAACTAGTGCAGTGACTAATTTTTCATTTAAACTCTCAAAGGTTGTTAGGCATTTTCTATCAAATTCAAAGTCATCTTTTTCTCTAAAGAATGACACAAATGTTTTCATATCTTAAAGATATTTTGAATATACCAACAATAAAATCCTACATGCCCAAAAAAACTCCTAATACCTTTAATAGATGTAGGGAGAAGTTGTTTTTTCTTGTACTTTTACCCGATCTATTATTATCTCTTTCTGTCATAATTTATGCCCAAAAATAATACATTCAAAGACCATAAATTGACACTTTTCCCAATTCAGCATAAGATTAGTCTTTTCACACCTTTGCAAAACTCTTGTTAAGTGTTCAATATAAGCATCAAAAGATATACCAAATACTGAGAAATTATACATAAAAACTTTTCCGAAAAGATCAACATCATACATCTCTAAAAAGTCGCAGGAGTGTTTCAAAGTCTAAAAGGCATTCTCCTAAAAGCAAAAATCTCAAAAGGATTCATAAAGATGGACTTATCCTGACCATTTGAAGCTATAGATTGATAGTAACTAGAATATCCATCGAAGAAAAAGTAGCATGGGTGCCCTGCCAATCTGTCTAAACGTCTAGTCTAGAAAAGGCAAGCAAATGGAAATAGTTTTTCTAGTAGCTTCATAACCAATGCTAATTTTCCGCCCTGTGACACTCTTGGTGAGTAAATTCTTTCTGACATTCGCCACTACTGTCGCACCTCATTTCTTAGAAACACAATAAATTGGGCTATAACCCATACACTATCATGAATGGGATAGATGATTCATATATCTAATGGCTTTAAGATTTCTTTTTTAATCACTTCATAACAAGGTTTACCTTTCTTTAGGGATCAGCTTTGGGCTGGTAATTTCCTTCTATCAAAATTCTATGCATGCGTAGTGAAGGGCTGCACAATTTATATCAGTTATCATCCACCCAAAAGCTTTCTTAAAAATCTTTCAACACTCTCATCAACTTGGTCTCTTGTAAAATCAGTTAATTCTGAGAAAATAATTATGGCAAAGTGGAATATTCCCCTAAGAATGCATATTTTAGGTGTTTTGGGAGAACCTTAAGTTCTAATTTAGGGGCCTCAACTAAAATTGGTATTAAGGGTTTAACATTAGTTGAGGTGTTTAGAATCTCAAACCTGTCTCCGATCATTATAGTGATAGCATCTAATAGTAAAGCAGATTCTTCCATAAGGTATTTGCCATCTTCCTCAATCAATCATTTGCTCTATTAGGTCAATCACAAAAATGTCATGTTGGTTTCTAATCAACCCATTCACCAAGTCTAGCCTATAAAAAAATCATCACTAGAGTCTTGGGAGTATTTAATTGATTTAAAAACAATAAATATCACCTCTTCATCGTTAACTCTCATAATCAGTTCTCTCTTCTGAACATATCATTACCTTTCTTGTGACTAGAAAAAGTCCACTTAAAATTATGAGAAATTCCTTATCTGCCTTCATATCTAGAACTAAAAATTTGAAGGAAAGATAAATTTATCTACCTTAACTAATACATCCTCTATAACCCCTCTAAGACAAGTCAATGATTGATTAGCAAGTTATGGGGTTACAGTGGTAGATTGGACTTCTAATAATCCTAATCTCTTGAAAAATTGGTAGGAGAATATGATTTGTGTTGGCTCCTAAATCATATAAGGCTTTCATAAAAAATTTCTCTTATAGCACAGGAGATGGTAAAACTACCAAAATCGTTAAGTATTTGTGGGAGCTTTTTTGGAGAACAGCATTACACTCCTTGCTAAATGTTACGGTCTCAAAATCACCAAATTTTATTTTCCTATTGAGGATATTTTTCAAGAATTTAACATAACAAGGTATTTATTCTAAAGCTTCGGCAAAGGGAATGTTAATTATAAGCTTCTTAAACACTTCCCATAGCCTCAAGAATTGTTGATCAAGTTGTATTTTTTAAGCCTATGAGGAAATGGTGGAAGTGATCTTTTCCTTCCTAGGGGTGAGTATGATTTTCCTATGTCCAAGGCAGGTTCGTCATTAAGTCTTTTGGGCTCAAAATTAACTCCTACACTACTCCTTCCTAATCACTTCTTCCAGATCATTTCCACTTATTAGCTAAATAGCTTTTACATGCACATATCTTTTGTTTTTGGGATTCACGTCAGTAAAATTAGGTAAGCCTGGAATCCATTGCCCAAAGAGTTCGCTATCTGCCCAAATTGATTTTCAATGTTTCTTATTGATGCAGCTTCACTCTGCAATTGATTCCCTAATTGTAACACAAGCTCTTCCAAAGTTAATTTTTTTTTAAAATGACTATTTGAAGGGAATCATGCTGCGTAACTCAGTATAGGGCCGTCACTACCTTCATTATTCAAATTACCTAATGGGTTAGGCTGGTTTTTTCAGCACTTTTGGGTTCCTACATCTTGATTATTGTTATTCTAGTTAAATTTCGAGTTATTATTTCAGTGTGGGTTGTAAATATTTGAATTCAAGATATTAAACCTATTGGTTATAGCATTTATGGATTCGAAAATACAACGCTAAGATTAAGAAGCTGTCCATAAGCATTTTTTTCTATTATTGTTGATCCTGGTGCAGAATTCATCCATAGATTTTCAATTTCTTAGAAATAATAGCTAGTTGAGGTTAAAATTGCCAATACATCTGTATCATGCATGTAGCTATCTTCTTAGAGTTAACTCAATCGGAAGTCCATTGAAAATTATTTGTCATCTCTTCAAAAAGTAAATACGCCTCGTCAAATGGCTAGACATGCATCTATTATGAACCTTAACAATCTCACCAACCTATTATAAAATATTTGAATTATAGGCCAATTTGATAAGGCATGATGGGAACATTTCCTACGTAGCTCCTTAAATCTCACCTAAGCTTCATAGATTAATTCTCCATAAATTGGCTAAATGAGGTGATATAATTCTTAAGTTGTCGTTTTGGATGAAGAGAAATACTTTGATAGGAGTTTTTAGGCTAATTTAGTCCATATGATAATAGATCAATGTGCTAAAAAATTAAGCCACATCTTAGCATTATCCCTAAGTGATAAAAAGAAAAATTAAGTCTTAACAACATCATTAGAGATACTGTTATATCGAAATGTGGTACATAGTTCAAGAAAGCTAGCTAACTGAAGGTTAGTCTTTTGTGTGTGAACCCCCCAAATTGATTATTTTTTATCATTTGAATAATAGCAGGTTTGAGTTCAAAAATTTTGGCTTCGATAGTAGGGTTGTTGATGCTTAATTGAATCTTTTCTACCTATGAGTTGGCAAATTCCTAGGTGGTCTAGGCATGGCATGAGGTCCATATGTCTTCTCAAATTTCTGATTTTTTTTAATAGTTTTTTTCTGGTTTGGGGTCATAAGGTACTAGTTTCGAAGTTCTGGTCATATATTACACAACAAGGACAATCTGTGACACTAAACTAATAAATATATGAGAACAAAATCAAACAACTTAAAAAAATAAAACTAAGAAAATAAATGTACTAAAATTAAAAAGCAAAAAAAACGCACAATTTTCATAATAAGGAAAAAACCGTAAAAATTAATACTAAACTGGAAGCACATAATACGAGATATTCTTGGATTTTTTTTTAACACGAGAAATAACAAATAAATTATAGTAAACGTACAATGCTTTAGCATTTAAGTTTAAATTTTTATAGTTCAACTGAAATTTTCATGAAATTGGAGATTCAACGTCGCTCCCCGGCAACAACGCAAAAAACTTGATATGGACTGAAATGCTGTGAAGAATTAGCGATACACGTAAGCATGGGTGTCATCCAAATAGTATACAAAATTGAGTCAGTGTGTCAATCTCATGAAGAACGAGCGAACTCCCTATGTCATGCAAAGTTCTAGTTTAATAGTTTTGAATCTAGCCTGCAAGTGTGAAATTCTGTGATTTTAAAAAGTCACTAATTCTAATTTTCGAAATATTAAAACCTAATTAAAAATCTGAGAATTCAAAGAAGTTTTCTAACACTAGAAAAATACTCCCCTAAATTGATCCTGGAAGAATCAAAATTCGATTAGGTGATTCAAATTGTTGGTGACAAACAAAAACAACACTAATTACGCCCACATGGACGTCTAAGAAGGTTTGTAAATCAAATATGTTTGGTTCTCTAAATCAAGTGATAAGCCCGTAATTTTTTATTTTCCTACAGGATTGCATTAACTTATAAAAAATATTCCTATTACCATAAGTTAATGTGTTTTACCCTAGTTGTTCCACCAAGGATACTTCTAACACTCAAAGATTACATTAAATTTTAACTACTCAACTGGTCATGTTAAATTTAAATGAAGATTTGATGGTTAAAACACCACCTTATAAAAAGTTCAAAAAAATCACACAAAAAGACCCAACTTCCAATTCCTATGTTACCAATCCAACAACAACAACAACAACAAAGCCTTAATCCCGCTAAGTGGGGTCGGCTACATGAATCCTTTTTCTCCATTGCGTCCAATTTAGTGTCATATTTTCATTTAATTCTAATACATTAAGATCAAGTCTTCTTAGGTCTACCTCTGTCTTTCTTAACATAAGTCGAATCTACAACATTTACTCTCCTAATCGGATCAACAAATGGTCGACGTTTAATGTAACCAAAACATCTAAGCAACTCTCTCTAATTTTGTCGTCACTGGAGCTACACTATTCATTGCGCATTTTGTCTCTAATTGTAAAGCCACTCATCTACCTAATCATTTTCATCTCGGCAATACATAACTTAGTATTATGATTCTCTTTTAAAGGCCAACATTCAACACCATAGAGCAATGCAGGCCTCACCACCCTCTTATAAAATTTTTCTTTCAGTCTAAGCGGTACTTTCCTATCACACATAGGCCCAAAGCATTCCTCCATTTCAACCAACCAACTTGAATTCTACTATTAAAATCCCCATCTATATCACCATCATTTTGAATAATAGATATGAGATATCTAAATCGTTCACACCTTCTAATAATTTGATCACCCAAAGTTACACTTCTGTCACTAGAGCTGCTATTACCAAAATTACATTCCATGTATTCAGTTTTATTTCTACTCAAACGAAGGCCTTTAGACTCCAATGTAGACCTCCATAATTCATGTTTTTTCTTGGGCATTTTCCCTCGTCTTATCCACAAGAAAGATATCATCAACAAAAAACATACACCAAGGTACATCCTCTTGTAAATGTCCAGTAAGACCATCCATAACTAAAGCAAAAAAAATATGGGCTTAAAGCTGATCCCTGATGTAATCCAATATAAATAGGAAAATATTTAGTCAATCCTCCATCAGTTCGAACACAACTCTAGTATACATATCTTTAATGACATGAGTACAAGTCATATCAACACCTTTCTTCTCAAGAACACTCCAAAGGATATCTCTTGAAACCTTATCGTAAGTTTTTTCTAAATCAATAAAAATCAAATGTAGATCCTCCTTATTATCTCTGTACTTGTTCATCAAACCTTTCAATAAATGTATAGCTTCCATAGTAGACCTGCCCGACATAAATCCAAATTGATTATGAGAAATCTTGGTAATATGTCTAAACTACCATCTGCCATAATTTTAAAGTATGACACATCAATTTAATTCCTCTATAATTTGTACACTCTTGTGCATCTCCTTAATTCTTAAAAATGGGAACTAAATACTCTTCCTCCACTCCTCAGGTATCTTTTTTAGTTTTTAAAATAATATTAAAGAGTTTAGTATGCCAAGAAACTCCCAAATCTCCTAAATATTTCCACACTTCAATTGGGATATCATCAGGTCTTACAGACTTCCCAACCTCGATCTTCTTTAAAGCCTCATCAACTTCTTTTTACTGATGCAACAATAAAAATGAAACGTTTTATTATTATTAACAATATTAAGATCACTAAGGACGATCGTATTTTCAGAAACTTCATTAAAAAGTTTTAACAAAATAACTCACCCACCTATGTTGAATAACTACTGCAAAATTACAAATCCAATAATGAAAAAAACTGTATCTATTAATCATACTTGAAAGCAACACCATAAACATTTATTGATAGGAAATATAAAAACAACTTAAAACTATAGAACATGATGGAATTCAACAGGAAGATTACAAACTTGTCTACCTTCCTTCTTCAAATGATATGTTGAGTTTGCAAGCACAATTACACACTTCAAAAATCATTCAATTAATCCACACTTCATTCTCTCACAATGGGGCTTCGTGTATTTGAGTTTTCCTTTAGTCCCTGTGTGCAGAATGCCCCTGAATACTTCGACAGAGGATTTTAATCATTTCCTTCGTCAACAACCAAAATGTGTGAATTGACACCCAGCGCCTAGGCTCTGGTTCCCGGCACCTGCGTTGGTGTTCTAGTGCCTACTTGCACCCGCTTGGGTTCTTGTGCGAGTGATTCATGCGCCTATGTGGCCATATGTAACTCCTATGCACTTAGGTCAAGGCGGCTACACACTACCTACCAAACACCTACATTCCGGTTTCTCTGGATACTGGTTCAAATTTTACTTCTTAGGCATCTAACTCCATTCCAACACATAAGCGTTACTCCTCTACTTTGCTCAATATTTCACTTCTTCAGCTTTGATGAATCTTCTAATATGAATACTGCAAAATACATCACAAATACTTTTTGAAAATGTAAAATTAGCATAAAATCATATAAAAATAAAGCATGTACAATCAACAAGAACACCAAAAAAATAATGTATTGTTAAGTTGATCTGACCAGAATAAAAGAGCTAAAAGAATGACATTACATGACAAAAAATTCAAGCCAGTATAAATGTTTATCATTCAGACTACATATACATCATTCATCATTCATGCATGCCAATGTATTTTGCTTTGAAGAAAACCTTAGGTATGAATAGTTAGGTGTATATATATATATTGGAACATCAAAGGTATCACTAAGCTTGGTGCCTCTAATAGATTGTCGAACCTGGTTCATAAACTTAGATGTTTGCTTTATTGGAACCAATAATAGCCAAGAGTAAGATTCCTAAAGTGATAAAAAAGTTGGGTCAATAACATTTTGTTTATAATTGCAATTGCAATCATGTGGAAGTGTGGGTTGAATGTTTTTGTTGTATGATGATGCACAGTTTCTTCATTTAGAGATTAGCTTGTTTAATTGTAAAGTTAAGATTATCATTATTTACGTTGGATGCACGGTGTCTAACACGGAGGAACTTTGGATCAATTGAGGACAAATTTAGGCCAACGTTGATGTAAGATGGCTAGTGGGTGGTGACTTCAATGATATTTCCTCTCTGTCGGACAAAAAATAAGGCAGAACCCCTTCATTCTAGAGGATGCAAAAATTATATAGCTGATAATGGTTTGTTTCAAGCCATGTTTTCTGGTAGTTTATATAGTTGGCAAAGAGGGCATATATGAGAAAGATTAGATAGAGTTTTGATCAATCATTTGTGAATGGATTACTTCCATTTCACTGAAATTGCGCATTTGAGCTATATAGTGTCGAACCATAACCCCTTTGCTAGTGAAAATTGAATTCAGTCGTGAACCTGCTGCTACTCCTTTTAGATTTTATAATGTTTGGGTTAAACATGAAATTGAATGGTTGACTTTCAGAGCCCTCAAGTTCACCATGGACTACATTATGGAAGCTACACAAAAACATAGCAGTTATCTAAAAAATTCAAATTGGAGAGGCTTCGGTGATGTTATTTCTCCGATATAGACTCGAGCAATTGATTTGTCAATTGGAGAGAAATTATTACAATGATCAATTATACAAATTGGATATAATAAGTGCACAAAACAATCTCAACGTGGCTATTCAAGTGGAAATCGATTTCATGAAATAAAAAAACTACCTATGTTAAATATGTGGAGGGGGATACGAACTCGAAATTCTTTCACGGATGTATAAAGCAACCAAGACAAGGGAACGCCATATTCAAAATCAAGGATGGCAATGGGGAGTGGATATACAATCAAACACAGATAATCAACAGTGCTATCTGATTTTTTCAGGAATTCGATTAACAGAGGTAGAACATGCAGATTTTAATGTGAAAGTGTTCAAATCTGATGCTCTCACCATTGATAACTCTTAACTTCTTGCTATTCCGGAAGAGCAGGAAATTTTTGAAGTTTTGAAATCCATCAATGCTAACGGAGTAGCAAGACCGAATGGCTTTACAGCAGTTTTATGCCTCTATGCTTGGGGAATTATAAAATTGGATATTGTAACGGAAACTCAAAGGTTTTTCCATGTTTCTCTCCCAAATATTTCAGATGTGCATCCATTACTTTGGTTCCTAAAGAAAATTTAATCATTATTGGGATAGCTATCGCCCAATAACTCTTACCTCTGTTATTTCAAAATTCTTAGTAGGATTTTTGATCAAAGACTTCCACCTTTACTCCCAATGCTGATTAGTATGCAACAATCCACATTTGAGACAGGAAGAAATATTACCAATTGCATTCTAGTGGTGCAAGAGCTTATTCACAACCTAGAGAACAAAGGTAGAGGTGGAAATGCGATTCTTAAATGAGACAAAAAGAAAGCATATGATCTGATCAGCTGAAATTTATATTCGCGGTAATGAAAGGTCTAGGTTTTTCATAAAAATTTTGTATACTTATTCGCATGTTCTTGGATAATAATTTCTATTCTGTCATTATTGATTGCCAGAGTCATAGACACTTTAAAGTTGGTAGGGGTTTAAAGCAATGGGACCCGTTGTCTCCCATTATTTTGTTATTGCACTGGATTATCTCTCATTTTCTCAATAATCACCTTGCTTCTCATCCAAATAGTTCCTGCACAGCGAAGGGTAGTGATCTGATTTCACATCTGGCATATGCTGATGATCTCATTTTGTTTTGAAATGCTAGTAGAAGGAATATTAAGCAGGTTAATCAGATTTTGCAACATTTTGAGAAGGTTTCAAGTATGCAAGCCAATAAATCTAAATGTGATATTATTGTTAGTAATGTATCTTTGAGCAATAGATAATGGATGGAAGCTTATTTGGGGTTTAAAATTCGTTCCCTTCCAATCAAGTATCTTATAATTCAACTATCTAAAAGCAAGAACTAAAATCTGATGTTCAATGAAGTGCTACATAAGATTTCCAAAAGACTCCAAAGTTGGGAGAAATCTCTGCTCTCTTTTGGTGGTAGATTAAGTCTTTTGAAGAATGCCTTTACCTAGTTGCTTTTATATACACTTCAAGTATCAAAATGACTAATAGCATTCAAAATAAAATTGAAAGAATCTTCAAAAAGTTCCTATAGGCGGGCTATGGGAAAGGTGTACATTGGCCATCATGTCAGAAGACATGTAAATCTAGGAATACACATGGTTAACTACTGCAAGTTGAAAGAAAAACTTAGAGAGAATTGTCTCTGAGCTAAATTTATGAAGAAAAAATATTTTCACAAAATTCAACCTCTTACTTTTCAACAGAAAATTGGTTAGTCTGGGATATGGCAAGAGTTGTTAAAGATACAGGATAAAGCAGAACCTTTTCTATTTGGGGAACTTGGTAAAGGTGAGATAAACTTCCGGCTCTTTATTATGCCCTCTAAAAAGTCTCATAAAAGAGGAACAAAGTTCTAATTTGAAAATTGTTGATGTTTAGGATGATAGTGGATGGAACGTGGCCAAGCTACACAATTTGGTTGGCGATGATTAAGCGAAGATTCTTTCAAGTGTTCCTTTTGATAGAGGTAAAGAAGATTGTGCAAGAATTAAATCTGATTGGAGTGACTCGACATCAAAATCCATTGCTTGCAAGATTCATCCTATTTAGAAGGCAAAGGGAAGCGATAGTATTCGAAAAAATATAATGAAATCATCTTAATCATTTTTGCATGGAGGCTAAAATTCAAATTGCTGCTAGTAGAAGATATCTTGAAGTTGAAAGGTCTTAATATTCCTTCTGTCTGCCTTTTGTGCAGACAGAAGGAGGAATCCTTCTCACATATTTTTTCTCATGCAAGTTCGCGACCTTGATTTTGACTCATATGGCGACCTGGTTCAATATATTTCTTCCAAGAGAGGGGTACACATCATTGGAACAATATTTGCAAATTGGATATGGAAAGAGAAGGAGGCGCATTTACAAAGTTTATTTCCAGTCAATTGTTGTTGGTTCATTTGGATAGAACGAAACAATCGGAAGCAACATGATTCTAACCATTCCGTTGATGGTCATTCTTAATATAAAAGCATTCTTGTTTAAAGCCCTCCAATACAACAATATCACATCCAAGTCCACTCAAGATCTTCACAGCATCAAGAGAGATTTGCATCTTGCCGAGTAGGTTGTGCAGACACATACAGTTTGGTTGGTAATTGGAGCTATCTGAAGTATCCATATATCAGAGTGAACATAGATGGCAATTTCAGATAGATTTTGGCTGCTATCGGTGGAGTGTTCAGAGACCATGCTTGGCGATGTCTCCTACATTTTGCTTCACTGCGGGACCTCTCAATACTCCACTTGGGATTTCTGGCTGTGAAGTTCAGCCTCTTAATTGCTATGAAACTGACGTGGTATCATATACATATTGAGACTGACTGATTGATGATCTATAATTCTACACTAATGTAATGGATTGCTCGCGTTAGAGTGTCCATATGTGGAGGAAGATTTCTATGATATTGCCTTTAATCAACATTACTTGGTCACATTGCTATAACGAAACCAATAAACCGGTGGACTACCTGGCTAAACAAGGAGCGATTTCTCGGGAGATTCATCTCGGGTCATCAACGCCAATTGAAGACAATGTTTTGATACATGGAGACAATATTTCATTTCCTGCTATTAGGAGTGGCTTATAGTTTTTGCTTTACACTTGTAAAATTTTGAATGATCGTTAATGGATTTTCTTTTAGTCACACACACACACACACACACACACACATATCTATATATATATATATATATATATATATATATATATATATATATATATATATATATTTGTATGTGTGTATGTATGAATATAAATATCAAATTAATATCAAGTTCAATTAAACTAGTTTCAAGCAACTCATCCTCATATAAATAAAAAACACTTTTGATTTTAAATCAACTAATGTTTGAATGGGTATTGAGCTTATTTCGAATTTTGGGAAAAACTATAAGCCCTAGATAATTGAAAACTTGTGGTGGGTATTTAAAAAAGAGATATGCACCAACTAGTTGTGAACTTAAACCCTGGTTGACACAATTTTTACCAAAACCCTAATCATGGTGACCTTTCTAATTGACCTTCATTTAGGTTTGATAGTCTTACCAATGAGTTATGAACCATTGGAATTAATGAAAATCATATACTAAACACAATTGGCTAGCTAACCGTAAAGATCTAGCACAGCCCACTTAGAGAACTAGTCCAACCCAATCCAAATTCAACAGCGCGATGGACTTGCCCCAAACCTTGAGCTGACTTTGGGTGACCTAGTAAACCCAATTAAGTTACCCTAACTCTATGCTAGAAAAGTCAAATTCAAAATTCAAACCAATCTCCTACCAAGGACCTTAGTCAAATTAGCATCAATATACCTAGCCTATTAAAATTGACATAAGATCCCCCCTCACAAGATAATTGAATCTCCATTGGCTATAAATATCGTCAATTTGGTTAGCCTAACCCAATCCAATTGACCCATTAGTTCAAGATGGTTTAATTGAAAAAAATCCAAATGCAAAATAAATGGGTTGTATGCAAACCCAACCTAACCCTACCCCAAAGTGGCTAGTTTGACCCATTCAATGTGGCTTGACCCAAACACTCGTTAATTTAAATAACATTAATTTTCAAACCCTGGCTTGATCGGTTGAACAGCTAAGTGTCCTAGGATTTGATTAAAACACTAGATGGTTAAGCAAGCCTGATGGCTAAACCTAAGCTTTGGGAGAACATAAATTGAACCCAACCACATAATTCAACCAATGAAAATTCAATTGAGTAAACTTGCACCTCAATTCTCTCAAACCTAACACAGAAAAGCCCATAAGGCCAAACACAAGATCAATGTGGCTAGCACAACAAAGTGCAAACCAACCAAAGTTGAGCATAATTCTTTTGATCCAGCTCAATCCTTAGGACCTCTATGATAAATAAATAACTAAGATTAAACATCGCAATCTAGCAAAGTCTAACTCGAGAACCTTGATCCACAATTTCACCCAATGCCTACAAAAGGAAGTCCCCAAAGATCATGAACATTTTAGACCTACTCAACAGCTTCTACTGAATCAACTAAAGTCTCAGATAAAAAATAATTGAACTCTGATCAATCCAAAAGTCCTGGACCCACTTTGAGCCGAGCTTCAAATTACTCATAGCCCTTAAAACATAATTTTTAAGAGCCCTTAACAACTCATCAAGTTATGCACACCATCCCAATGATCCTAAGCTACTTGTACACCTTAGGAGGTTGTGGCAACAAAACAGGCTACACTGGGGCACAAGAAAGCTAAAGTAACCTTTGTTTATCTTAGGCTATGCCAAAGTTTCAACTTCATAATGCACGACCAACCTCATATCTCATCACTATTGAGAAACATGTGCATGTTGAAGGGAGTGTTGGGAAAGTTCATAAAATGAAGACCCATATTATCATTGCATATTTAGCCAAAATGTAAATAAGGGCCATAAAATTAGGCAAGCTTCAACCAAAAAATGCACTTCTCTTGCAACAATAATTAAATCCCAACCTAGACAAGGAAACAACTAGAAATTTGTGCCATAATTGCACCAAGGCACTAGAAATAAAATACACTGAGTCTAGCAGCCAAAAAATGAGGTGCTAGCCTTTTTTTTAAGACACTAATTTGTAGATAATTGTTGTAACATTAATGGAGGATTTCTTGTATAACCTATGGAATTGACATATAAAGCATAATCAACACATAGTACTGTCTCTATAATGTAAAGACTTTTCTCATTAAGTAATATTTTAGAACTCTTTCACAAAAGAAAAATAAATAAATAATAATAATAATAATAATAATAATAATAATAATAATAATAATTAACTAGTATTATTTCAATACACCATAGTTTTATTTTGACTTTACAGATCATGATCAAAGCCAGTATGCTTGCTCGCATGCTTAGGCTGCTCACAACCTCGGTTTCAATTTCAATCTTGAGAAAGGCCGTATAATACCTTTTTATTATTCCAACCAAGGGAATCCCAAGTGAATCGCACCTCAAAAACGAAGCGCCCAAGTTATTGGAAGATTTACATACATGCCACTCAATTCCTATGTATTTCCATATCTAATCCCTTAACTTCAAGTTAGACATAACTGCCACCTTACCTATATATGAAAAAGTGTATTTGACATTTTAAAGTTAAAATAGCATTACTTCTTATGTGATACGAAGGATTTGGGTGTTATAAATGTAAAATAGTAAAGTTTTGGAGTTACATATGTAAATACAGAGGATTTAGGTGGTATGTATGAAAATGCCCCTAAAAATTTTCAAACAAACAAATTGATAAACGCTTCAATGCTATAAGCATATGAAATGCCAATTGTTCATTCACTATGCTCAATTTTCAAAGCATGAATACAAAAAACAGCACACAATCTTGCCGTGATAAAATAAACCAGATCATCAAATAACATAAAAATGCACTAGGCATCATAAACGTTCACAACATATTACAAGTATATAATCATCTGCCTACATATTGATCATGTCATCATCACAAATAGACTTATAAAACAATTTGAGATCCTTTTTAAGAGATCTGCTCATATTGTAATGCTCATCTGCACTCAAAACAGGCCATAAATCGATGCAAGAACTGATGAAAAAAACTGTTGGATTGCGCACCTGTGTGCCATTCTAGGTGGGAAGGCCGAAAGGACCAATCCAGAGATCCTGAAGTCCCATCCATCCACCACCCATTACTCCAATCTCCTCCATCAGTCCATTAAAAAATTCTTCATCTATACTTCCCCCAGCTTGTCCCCCTCTCTCGTCTTTTATTTCACCACCTTTCACCGTGCCTTCTCCCTTCTCCTCCTCCACAGCCCCAACTACAGGAAAGTGGCCGTCAAACAAGGTAACATGGCCAAACAGCTTATCCTTCCTTGAAAAGCTTGTGCCGCATGTGCACCTCCATTGCGACTCCCCGCAGCTCTTCCTGTGGCTTTTCAAATCCGCCACCACCGAGAAACTCTTCTTGTTGCATAAATCGCATGTGTACAACTTCGGGCAGTGGCTCCGCCGAAAGTGGTTCCGAACGCATACCGTCGTCTTCAGCGGCCGGAAGCGTGGGTGACTCCGGTTCCTACGGCAGCCAAGAAAAGGGCACGAGAACCGTCTCTTCCTTCCCGGACAAATCGCCTCAGAAGAGATCCGACCGTCCGGCTTCGTTAGGGACTCTAGGGTTTTGAAGCGATCTCCGTGAGCGCGCATGTGCATTCGGAGGTTGGCATCCCGCCGGAAACCCTTTCCGCAGATCTCACAGAAGTGGACGTGCTCCGCCATTAGCTCCGCCGCATCAATCTCCACAATTTCTCCGTCTGATTCGGCCACCGCCGATGCCCAAAGAGCAGGAGGAGGCAACTGAGCGGGATTATCTGAAGGCTCCGCATCAACCTTAGACGCCAGATGTAAGGGCTTGACGCCATCTGAAAGTCGGGTGGAAGCGAGAAGGAGGGCGGAGCCATTGATGATGACCTGATGAACGGCTGAGGCTATCTCGCCGGAGACGAACTGGAGCTGGTCGCCGCTTATTGAAACGCGGCGATCGATGGAATCGGAAAGAAAGAAACGGAGGGAATCCATTTTCTTACCCAGAAGCGAGAGGTTGAGAAGAGGAATTCTGGGATCCAAAGTCGTCGGAGCTCTCATCATGACTGAGGAAGACATGGAATCAGGCGGTTCGATTTCGCCGGTGGCGCTACGGCCGAGTTTCCGGTGGCCGATTCCGATCATCTAACTAACTGAGTTATCCACGTGAGTTAATTATGATAGAGACGTGCTTACTTTGTCCAGCTTTCTTTCAGAAGAAAAAAAATTCACTTTTCCGTGATGCAAGAGCAGCCGCTAAAAAATTTAATCCACATGAATTTATGTGTAAACCCAAAATTGATGGCCAATGAAGCTCGAGACAATTTAATATTTCAGTTTAAAAAATAAATGCAGAATTATCCATGTTACAAAAAGTTACAAGTATTGATGAAGTCAATACTTATAACTTTGTGATATAAGTATTGATGAAGTCAATACTTATAACTTGGGTCAATAATGCTTTATTCAATTCGATACAATTATAATTATCACTTCACTTAAATATCTTAACTGAGGAGAAAGATTCTTGCTATTATCTATATTTGAACTTAACTCTAGTAGTATTAGTAAATTGTTAGTAAAATTAGATTTTAATATAAGTTTCATATTATTATCGATTGCATATTAGTGACAGATAGACATTTCGATTTAGTTGTAATTCTGAATTGATTTTTATAATCATAGTCTATAGGCTTTAATACTCTCCATGTGGGATCGATATCCAGGACTCCATTAGAGCCCTGTATTACTTGAACGATACGTATACTTACGTTTTGAAAGTAACTCTGCGATAAAAAGATTAAAATATTTAATTGTTACTAAAGTAAATTCGAATTGGATAAAAGAGCAGGGTCGGTTCAAGTTTTTGGCGCCGTTGCCGGGGATATTTTATATGTTATAGGAATATAACATAATTAATGTAACAGAAAACAATTTAAGACTCTTAAAAAACCTTTTTAGAATTGCAACTTATTTAGTTAACTGTTTTTATTATGTAATGATTTCGAGTGTATGCGCAAATTTGGTTCTGAAATTCTTATACCTTACGATTTAGAATTAGAACGCAGTGTTAGGAGAATTAAAAAACTAAGAAAAGAACCTATAAATTCTGAAACAATGGAAATCAACGTAAACAACCAAAAAATAGAAAATGAACAACAATCTAGACCATTAAGAGATTATGCTAACCCTACATTAGATGAAATTTACTTAACTATCCAAAATCCTGATGTAGCTGTTAATTCATTTAAGCTTAAACCTGCTATTATCTAAATGATACAAAACAATTAATTTGGTGGAACTTCATTTTCAAATGAAGTTCCTAATTTACATCTTGCGAGTTTCTTAACTTTCAGTCTTACTTTTAAGTACGACGAGTGTCCGATGATGTTGTCGGACTTAGACTTTTTCCTTTTTCATTAAGGGATAAGGCTAAGGCTCGATTAAATTCGTTAAGCACTGCTACTATAAGAACTTGTGGAGAACTTTCACAAAAATTTTTATCGAAATATTTTCCACCATCTAAAACTGCTAAGCTTAGAAACGATATCACATCTTTCAGTCAGTATGAGGGAGAATCGATATATGAATCTTGGGAAAGAATTAAAGAACTTCTTAGGAAATGTCCACATCATATTTTACCAGATTTGTTAATTATTCAAACATTTTATAATGGATTAGTAGGATCTCTTAGATTTATAATAGATGCTACTGCTGGTGGATCTCTAATGTCTAAACCTTTTGAAGAAGCCTATGCGTTAATAGAAGAAATGACTACTAATAATTTTCAATGACCTTCTGAAAGGATAAATCCTAAGAAAGTAGGCAGTATTCATAATTCTGATGCTTTAACCATGATAGTTTCTCAAATTGCTGCTCTTTCAAAGAAAATAGATCAATATGGAATGAATCGTTCTCAAACACCTCAAGTGTTAGAAGAAAATTCATTAGGACAAATCATAGATGCTCAATCTTCATATGAAACAATAAGTACAATACATACAATAAATAATAGACAAAATAATCCTTATTCAAACTATTATAATCGAGGTTGGAAGAATCATCCAAATTTTAATTGGAATGACCATAATAATAATAATAATCCTCAATGGGGGAACAATTTTGTAAACCCATTAGGAAATATAAATAATCCAGGTAATTCTAATTATAGACCTTCTAATCCACCAGGTTTTTATAATAATTGACAATTTAAGGAGAAGAAATTGTCTATGGAAGAAATAGTTTTGAATATGGGTAATCAATTACAAAATCAAGAAAATGCTATTAAAAATATAGAAAATCAATTAAGGCAAATTGCTTCTGCATTAAGCAATAGACTTGTTGGAACTTTACCTAGCAATGTTGAAGTAAATCCTAAAGATAAAGGAAAAGAACAAATCAAAGCTATTCAATTAAGAAGTGGAAAAGAGTTGGCAACAAGAGTTCAAAAAGAAACTGTAATTGAAAAGGAAAAAGAGGAAACTGAAGGAGAAAACGAAAGTTTATATCCTGATTTTCCTCTGAAACCTATGAAAATTACTGTTGAAAAACCTCCACCATCATTTCCTCAAAGACTAAAACAACAAGATAAAGGAAAAAGATTTGTTAAATTCTTAGACATTTTGAAAAAATTGTCAATAAATATTCTTTTTGTTGAAGCTTTAGAACAAATGCCTGATTATGTCAAATTTATGAAGGATATACTCAACAAAAATTGGAAGTTATTAGATCATGAGATTGTTGCACTCAGTGAAGAGTGTAATGTTATAATTCAAAGAAAACTTCCTGAAAAACTTAAAGATCCTGAAAGTTTCACTATTCTGTGTGTTATTGGAGAAAATTTTTATGGGCCAGCATTATGTGATTTGGGAGCAAGCATAAATTTGATGCCTCTATCAACTTTTAAAAGGTTAGAAATTGGAGATATTACACCAACTTCTGTAACTTTACAGTTAGCTGATGGATCTATTATACATCCTAAGGGAATTATAGAAGATGTTTTGGTCAAGGTTGATAAGTTTATTTTTCCTGTAGACTTTATCATTCTAGATATGGAAGAAGATAAAGAAATTCCAATCATTTTAGAAAGACCATTCCTAGCTACAGGAAGAGCTATGATAGACGTTCAGAAAGGAGAATTGACTATGAGAGTAAATGACCAAGAAGTAACTTTTAACATCTCAAAGTCAATGAAATATCCATCAATAGAAAAAGATGATGAATGTTTCAGAATGGATATATGTGATTATTTGAAAAGAGAGTATTTCCAAGAAAATTATGAAGAAAAATAAGATATAGAAAAAGATAACTATGAAGAAATAGAAACTGAAGATGCTGATTATATTCAGGAAAAATATGAAAAGCTTAATTCAACATCACCAGAAAATCAATTATTAATTCCATCTGTTGTAAAACCCCCTGAACTTGAATTAAAAAATCTTTCAAATCATTTGAAGTATATATTTTTAGGGGAGTTTTCAACATTACCAGTAATTGTATCCTCAAACTTAAATGAAATTCAAGAACAAAAATTAATGGATATATTAAAAAAATACAAAATAGCTTTTGGTTGGACTTTAGCTAATATTAAAGGAATTAGTCCTTCACTTTGTATGCACAAAATTTTATTAAATGAAGAACATAAACCAAGAATTGACCCTCAAAGGAGATTAAACCCTATAATGAAAGAAGTAGTTAAAAAAGAAATTTTAAAATGGTTAGATGCTGGAATTATATATCCTATTTCGGATAGTACTTGGGTAAGTCCAATTCATTATGTTCCTAAAAAAGGAGGAATAACTGTCGAAGAAAATGAAAATAAAGAATTAATTCCTATCAGAAAAATTTCTGGATGGCGTATTTGTATAGATTATCGAAAATTAAATGCAGCTACCCAAAAAGATCATTTCTTCTTCCATTCTTAGACCAAATGTTGGATAGACTTGCTAGACATAAGTACTATTACTTTTTGGATGGATATACTGGTTACCATCAGATACCTATTTTTTCTGAGGATCAAGAGAAAACAACTTTCGCTAGTCCTTACGAAACTTCTGCTTTCAGAAGGATGCCTTTTGGATTATGTAATGCACCTGCAACATTCCAGAGATGTATGATGTCAATTTTTAGTAAATTAATAGACAATGGAATTGAAGTATTCATGGGTGATTTCTCTGTGTTTGGAACATCATTTGACGCATGCTTAAATTATCTTGAAAAAATTTTGGAACTATGCAAAAAACTAACTTAGTTCTAAATTAGGAGAAATGTCAATTTATGGTTGCAGGAGGAATTGTATTAGGACATAAAATTTCAGAAAATGGCATAAAAGTAGACCCTGCAAAAATTTAAGTAATAGCTAAATTACCACCTCCTAATACAGTGAGAGGGGTAAGAAGTTTTCTTGGACATGCTGGTTTCTACAGGCATTATATTAAAGATTTTTAAAAAATTACAAAGCCTCTATGCCAACTTTTAGAAAAAGACAAAAATTTTGAATTTACTGAAGACTACTTGAATGCCTTTGAATTATTAAAGAAAAAACTAATCACAGCACCTGTAATAGTTTCACCTGACTGGGAGAAACTGTTCGAACTAATGTGTGATGCTAGTGATTATGCTATTAGAGCTGTTCTTGGTCAAAGATATGACAAAATTTTTAAGGTTATATAGTACGCTAGTAGAACTCTTAATGATGCTCGAATTAACTATACGGTTACTGAAAAAGAGTTACTGGCTATTGTATATGTTTTTGATAAATTTAGATCATATTTAATTGAAACAAAATGTATTGTGCATACTGATCATTCTGCTATTAAATATTTGATGCAAAAGAAGGATACTAAACTAAGATTAATTAGATGGGTACTTTTAATGCAAGAATTCGATTTTGTGGTGATTGATAGAAAAAGAACTGAAAATCAAACTTTTGATCATTTTATCGAGACTAGAATACAATGTATTATCTGATATCGACAAAGAAATAATAGATAGTTTCCCTGATGAGAAACTTTATAATATTAATGAGTGGAAAATACCATGGTATGCAGATATAGTAAATTATTTAGTAAGTGATATTATGCCACCTATGCTAACATTGCAGCAATAGAAAAAAATTGTTCATGATTCAAAATCATATTTTTGGGATGAACCATATTTATATAAGTAATGTAATGATCTTATTATTAGGAGATGTGGGCCTTATGAAGAAACTGAACAGATCATTCAAAAATGTCATGATTCTGATTTTGGAGGACATTTTGAAATTGATAAAACTGCATATAAAATCTTAAAAGCTGGATTTTATTGGCCTACTCTTTTTAGAGATGTTTACATATATATCAAAACCTGTGATGGATGCCAACGAGTAGGTAATATATCTAGAAGAAATGAAATGCCTCTAAATTTTATATTATAAGTTGAGATTTTTGATGTTTGGGGATTAGATTTCATGGGACCATTTATCCCTTCATTTGGAAACTTATATATTTTAATTGCTGTTGATTATGTATCAAAGTAGATAGAAGCACAAGCTTTACCTTGGTGTGATGCTAAAAGTGTTTCAAGATTCTTAATGAAAAATATTTTCACAAGATACGGTATTGCACTTTGAAGAAAGGTATTTTTCATGATTTGGTGCAGGTATGATGATTTTAAGGATTGGAGTAAAAAGAAGCAAAAAGGAATGAATTTGGAGCAAAAAGGAGCAAAATGGAGTAAAATGGTGGAAAAGGTATTCTGGCGCCACCGGCGCCCAAATCCAGAGACTTCAGAAATAAATGGCACGATAGAGCGCCGCCGGCGCCCTATCAGGCCCGCCAGCACTCAAAGTCGGTGGAGTTCAAATTTGAAGAGTTTTGACAACTTTTTGAAAGGATGCCTATGCAAACTCTTGGTATTTCTTCCCTATCTTATAAGTAACTATTTTTGGATGAAAAGAAGAGAGTTTTGGTAGTGTATGTTGCTTTCTCTTAGTTTGTCTTAGTGTGTTAAGTGTTAGAGTTTAGGAGAAGTGTGTGTGGAGTGAGGATTTGAGAGGAATTCTTCTCTAAGGAGTGAAGGAGAAGAGGTAAAGTGAGAGATTGCTTCTTCCTTTCCATTCTAAAGAGAGAATCAAGTGTTGTAAAGAAGAGAAAAGAGGATTCAAAGGAACTTCAAGGCAATTGCATTGGGGAAGAGAAAGAGATAAGTTGTATTTTCTTTTATAGTTTGTATGACTTTTCTTTTATATATAAAATCCATGTTTTATTGTATCTTCTCTATGAATTTTGAGTAGTCTCCCTTGTCTTTTTTCTTACATAGAGATGTGATGATGGATTGATGTGGATTTGATGTGCTTTTAATGTAATGAAGAAATTGTGATGGTTTTTCATTTCGAACTTAATTTATTTTTCGATTTGGCCAATTGAAATGTTAAAATATTTTGTTGAACATTAAGTTTGAAAGGATTTAATGTCCTACAACAATAATGAAAGATCCATTCAATTTCCATAGATGAATTGCGTAGTTCATGGGAATTGAGTGAAAATAAATAGGGAAATATGTTTTGATGGACTTCAATGTAGAGATTTCAGGGTGACAGGCTGAAATCCCCAAATTGGTTCTAAGATTAGTAACTAATATCAAGGGTTAGCCTTCGGGTGAAGGGTGAGTGGGAGCTCCGAAGTGAGAGCTAGTATCCTCCCAGCCTAGCCTTAGATTTAGTGACTAAACTTAGGATATGTCAATGTTCTTTTCTTGCTTGGAAGAGTGGGTACTCTTTTAAGGGTAAAGAATCATCTATGCTCCTATTTTGCACAATAATATAGATAATTGTTCCATATCAATCCACACATCATATTCTCGTTGCAAGAGGAAAGATATTTTTCTCATATATTAAAAACCTTTCAAATACTTAGTTTAGTGTGTCAGTTAGTTAATTCTATTTTTAAAGTTGTTAGAAGTAATTGTAGTTTAGTTAATTGTTACTTTTTTCTGCATAGTGTTAGTAGGAGTAAGTGTTAAACTTTAAGTGCTATTTAAATATCGGAGTTTATTGCTATATTATATATATTGTGAATGCTTTCTTATACTTCAAACTTCCCTATGGGATCGATAACCAGGACTCCATTAGAGCCCTATATTACTTAATACGATATGTATACTTGCGTTGAATGCTTGGACTTAATAAAATCATTATAAATATATAAATTTGAGTTCATAAATTCTTGCAAAATATAAGTCCCGTGCATCACTTCTCACCATTGAATTTTTGAAAATGACATAATAACAGTTGACTGATACTCTACAGGCGCTCCAACTTCCTCGGAGATGATTTGCTTGACAATAAGTTTTTTTGGTGCCATGGGGTCAAAAACTTGTGTCGTGTACAGACTCAGTGCGAAGATGCGCCCTTATAAATAGACTTCCTCAAGATCAAAGTTCTCTATCCCAGGGATGGGATATGTTTCCCCAGGGGTGCATTATAGATTATGGTACTCGAACTCTAGCAAAACCTCCTCCATGGCTGCGGCGGAAGCTCTTGTTGCTTTTGTCTTTTATTTCTCTTTAGGCACTTGTTTTGGTTCATTCGTTGAGTACGGGTCAGCCCCATTTTAATTTTTGTTAGCCTCGTCATAGAAGAATCCACTATTCCTTCAGCGGCAACATCCATTACTGATTTCACTTCTCTGCCATTAATTTTCTTATCAACATTCAGCTTTGGTCTTGTCGGCTCCATCTTCCTTTTGGCAATCTTCTGTGATATAGAACATAATTCCAAAATTGGTTCCCTCCCCTTCGCTCTTAACTAATGATGGATAAAAATGAGCCGTTGTACAACAACTTAAATTGTTCCATGTCAAAATCAAAGTGGATCCTTGATCCTCTTTTCACAAACCTACGGTCCAGGACAAGTATACACCACTGCAAAAGGTGAAAATAAGTCTAGCCGACATCTTCCTAAGAAAGTAGAGACAATGTCAATATGCTAGCTTGAAATTTGTCTTAGTTATTATTATTTATTTGTGTGTTTGCTTTCATCCATTTTTTTAGTTTTTCATGTTTTATTTAGTTTAAGAAATTTAATTTGTCATTAAGGAAAGGAGCTCATGGCAAAGACTTAAGCATGCAATCGGAACAGAATTAAAAGAGATAAAACTCATTTCATGTCATTATTAACTTGTTTCAACTATCCCTAGTTTACGAATGGGTCTTTATGTCGTATATTATTTTTTCAAATATTGCCCATTAATTGGGGGCATGATCCTTTCTCCCTTACAATTAATCAACTATTAAGTTCCTGCTGAGTATGTCTTATCGGCGACATACGAGCCTTCCCATTTTGGTTCAAACTTCTGCTTATCTTGTGGTGAGCAGGAATAGGTCTCTGAAGTACTAAAACTAAATCACCGATTAACTATGTTCTTGGATGAACCAGTTTGTTGTGGGCCAGTATCATCTTTGCTTATTACAACTCAAAGTTTTGTTGAGATTGCAGTGTCTAGCCTCCAAACTATAAAGTACTCCAAGTGGAAGTATCACTTCAAACTCATAAACCATAGCATATGGTGTTGACAGTATCGGTGTTCCGTAAGTGGTACGGTAGGCCCACAAAGCTTCCAGAATTTGTTCATGCCATTGTCTTGTCTTGCCGATCAATTTCTTTTTTAGAATTTGAACAAAGTCTTATTGAAGGCTTCAGCTAAACCATTAGATTTTGGGTAATAGATTATCAAATATTACCAATCTTTCTCATATCTCCAGATGATTTTTTTATTATTTTTATGTTCTTGATGGCTATCCCGTTGTCTGAGATTATCCTTTGAGGCATTCCAAATCTGTAGACAATATAAGTCTTTAAGAACTGGAGAACTTGATTCGCCTTAACTTTCCTTAGTGGTATTGCTTCCGTCCACTTGGAGAAGTAGTTTATAGCTAGAATAATAAAACAGTGTTTTCAAGGTTATGGTGGGTCTTGAGGGTCCACTATGTCTATACCACAACACTCGAGCGACCGTGACACAATTTTCAGGTGTAGCATGTTTGGAGGTTGATGTAAGACTACCCAATACATCTGACACTTGTGGTACCTTATGGAAGTTTACATGCATTCTACAATCATTATCGATAATAATATCTGAGTCTTTCTATTTTCATTTTCATCTTTAGCCCAAACTGGTGTGCATAACAAAGGTCTAAATGGACTTCCTTGAAGACGAATTGAGCTTCAGATTTGCTCAGATAACGTAGCTACATTTGGTCGAAAGACTTGCGGTAGAGGATTTTGTTCACTAAAGCATAAAACAAAGATCGCTGCTTGATTTGATTTTCAGTAGAACTGTCTTCTGATAGTCTCCCAGACTGCAAATATTCAATAAACGGTTGTCACTGGTATTCTCTTTCTTCCTTCTCGGTAGCTATTACTGTTGCGTCGGCACCAATTTTATTAAGATTATCCATGTCTATTTGAGAAGGAACTTATCGTCCTTTTACCAAAACTAAAATGTGGTCCTGTTCTAAGCAAGAGAACTCCATTGCAAGCTTTGCTAAAGCATTTGCTAATGAGTTTTCTCAACTTAGAACTATGAAAAGTGAAACATCTGGGATTTGTTCCAATAGCTTCATAGTGTAGTGGAAGTACTACTCGAAGCCTTGTTTGTATGGCCGCGTACTGACCCGACCCGCAATAATGAAATAATAATCACTTCCAAAAGATGGCCAAAAGCATGACCCAATTTATAAATAGCGACTAGTGTATAAAATAAAAATGATGTAAATTTTTAGAAAATATTTTACAAACTAAGGGTACTACGCAAGTATACGTATCGTTTCAAGTAATATAGGGTTTTCTTTTATAACCCCAGTATCGATCCCACGGGGAAAAATTATAGTAATAAATTTTCTAAGTATTATATTTTGAAAATATCTTTTTATCCTCTAATTTAACTATAAATTACTATTAATTTACTAGATGCAAATAAAAGAAACAATAATAAGAAAATGATTTATGAAAACTATATAAAATAAATAACTTTCTTTCCTTCAATTAATCTAAGATTTTTAAGATAATTAAATATTCGTTGGAGAATTTGATTTATGGTATTGTGCCAAAATAGAAGCATTCCTATTCTTTACCCTTTGATCCAGACACAAAGAACATTGGCAAATTTACAGATCAGGTCCGGATGTATTGTTAGTAGAATGGGTTAATCTAGGCTCACACTACTAGATGTCCAAGGGTGGCTATGGTCGGCCCTACTAGTGACCCTTTCCTAATCTATAAATCAAATTATAAGAATTTAGTCTGTCACTCTAAAAACTTATCAATTCTACGCCCTTTAAATCTTATCTTCCTATTTATTTGCACTTCACCTTGAATAACCCGCACATGGCCTTCGACTACCCAAAGATTCTTGTGACATTTACAAGTTAAGAGTTATTCTCCTTCAAGGTCTCAAAACTCTTCAACAGGTTTTAACAATTTAAATGGCCAATTTAAAATGTAAAGTAATATCAGGTATTAATGTCATCAAAATGTTTTGAAAATATTTTGAATTTCAATTCTCCATCGAATCTTTTAAATTATCTTATCTATCTCTTCATAATTGAAGGAAGAAAGTAAAATAACTACTCAAAAAACATTGAAAATAAATAGCAAAACATGATAAATAAACTTTGAATCAAAAATAAAATATTTATCTCAAATATTTCTTCTACAGATCTTCTGATTTCTACTGACTCCACAGTGCAATGAACTCCAGATGCAACAACTTGAAAATAAACTCACTAAACTAAACATAAGTGGCCCTAAATTTCTCTCTCTATTTCTCTCTCTAAGGATGAGAGATCCTAAAGTGGATAAGAGAAATGGTTACAATGGGAGGGGCACCTTTTCTGAAGAAATGGACCCCTATTTATAGGCTTCAAGGGTTGCCTTGAGGCACCTCTTCAAAACATGTCCACATTCAATGAATCTTCTAGAAGGCCTGTCTAGCGCCTAAATGCCGGACACCGCGTCCAGTTCTTTGCACCTCCTCACTTTGGCTCCCACCTCTTCGCGATTAAAATCATTTTGGAGCATCCAAATGCAATGTATCACATGTCTTATTATCAAGGAACAACTGCCAGTCTTCTAGAATGTCCAATAACTGCTCACTCCGTCAAAATAACCGATCAAACGTTGTCAAAAACTTGACAGTTTTTGTTTCGAGTTTGGCGCTTAGGCGCCAACTTCTGACGCCTAGGCGCCAACTTCTGACGCCTAGGCGCCAACTTCTGACGCCTAGGCGCCAGGCCATATTTTTTATAACTTTTGTATTTTGCTCCATTTTTACTCCTTTTTGCTCCTTTTTTTCTTTTTAGACCTTTTTACATCACCTACATCCAAAAACACAAAAAATACCTTTCATTAAAGCATAATATCCTTAGAAATTAATAAGAATTAAGACATAAAGAAATAGATATTTTTTTATAGATCAAAATCCCCCAAACTTAAATGTTACTTGTCCTCAAGTAACTCTTTCTACTATATAAAATATATAACCTTTGAAATAAAAGATAAATATTTAAGACTCCTTGTAATTTTTGATCTTATAAAGACTTTAGTAAATTATTAACCAAATTTTACTAACTAAGTTTAATTTTAAGAATTTAAAGAATATTCAACTACCATATCATAAGACTTCAAAAATTTTTCATTCATTTCGAAAATAATAGAAGTTTATTATATTAAGATCACATAGATTATTTACAAGAAAAAGATTTTCATGAAAAGTCTTTCTTAAGTAAAGATTCATGCATGAAAATTAAGTAAAATTATGTAACTAGTTTTCTTCATATAAGATAATTCAAGTGAAGCCAATTTTGATTAGGCATATCCTCAAGCTTCTCCTCTTTTTCTTTTTTTTTTCACAGTGAGGATTACTATATCTGGATAGCCTGTTAATGATTTTGAACTTCACTATCCTTAACTTATATTTTCAAACTTTTACATTTTCTCTTAATTATTATAACATGAATATAATTTCAAAAAGATTTTCAATCTTTTCTTTTTCAAGTTATAATTTTTGATTTCTTAATTCTTCTAAAATTTAATTATTTCTGTTATGAGTAGAAAAATTTCTTAATCTTATTCTTCTTTAAGTTAAATAATTCTATTCTTAAAATCAATTAAAGTTATTAAAATTTTAGTTAAGTCTACTGAATTATTTATAATTTCAAAAATTTAAGTGATCTTAAATAGATTCTTCATTCCTTATGTTATGTTAAGATTTTTTTAGAAAATATTAGTTTATTAAGGACAAATAAAATTTAAATTTGCATGTATTTTCTCTTCCCCCAAACATAAGTTTTGGTATATCATAAAAAAATAAAGTATGAGAGAAAGAAAAGTATAATTTAAAAAGGAATTTTATAAGCATGTAAAAAAAATTCTAGAAAGAAATATAATTTACTTCTACACATGCTTTTTATGAATATTACAGAAATAATGGAGCATATAAAAGTAAGCAGGCTCATAAATTATATATAGCAGTAGTTGAATTAAATAACTATATTACTAACAAAAATAAAATAACATTACTAACTATTCTAGAATACTAAGCAGTAGGCTAAAACCAAAAATAAACACAAATTCATTCAAATTTCAGTTTGAAACTAAATATCTAAAACAGTCTCAACATCAAATAATTCATACAAAGTCTCATAAACAAATCTAAACTAGTAAACAACAAACAACAATCAGTACTAGCAAACGTAAACTAAACTAACAACGGACTCAACACATCTCGCAGTTAAATCAAGCCACTAATCACTGTCTGTAGCCTCGTCATCGTCATCACCAAAAGAAAACTCCACATCCTTAGGATCAACATATGGTGAAAATCTAGGACAGGTGGAAAACTGAATATCATGCTCAACCCTCAAGAATCTAACTAAAGACTCTGAATACTCAGCATCATATTCACTCTTCCTCTGGGTGTAATCAAATAGGTGATCAATCTTCTTATCCATAGCATCAACTCTGCAGTGAGTTAGAAATAACTCATTCTGCTGCTCCATATGTTGATCATGCATCGATTCTTAAAAACTAGACAGTGGCTCAGCAGTAGAAGTAGAAGGTCTGGAAGTGGAAGCTCTACTGGAGTAGGTGCAGAAGTAGAAGGGGTTGTAGATCTCTTCCCACGTAGACGATCATAGATACTAACACTCTCCTGCCCAATTTGCTTGGCAGACTTCAACTTCTCCTCAGAAATATCAGCAGTGACTCCATTCTTCACACATAAAGAATAAATCAGAGATGAGAATCCTAGTCCTACATAAGTACTGGATCTAGCAGTAGACTCCACAGAATCATAAATAATACTGCCAACATCTATCAGCTTCCTCTCCTGAATGCAGTAGTTTAAGATAGCTCGATCTCTAGTCACTTCGCTCAGGTGGTTGGAAGGTATAAGTATTGCATAAATAAAGTAATGCCATTCCTTTGAAATACCATTTAACTTAGAAGATTTGAAATTTACCCATTTATCGTTCCTGATCTTCCAAGCTCCAGTGTCGTCAGTCAAATAACAATAATCATCTCAAGATCTCCCTCAGACGGAGATAATCTAGAATAGTGGCACTCGATGGTAAGTGGCAGTCCATAAAAAACATTGATCCTTTCTGGAGTAAATCCTACTCCAACACCTCTAACGAAGACTTCGTAGTCTTCCGTATCCAAAAAGTTATCATAAAATTCACGCATGACTGGAATAACAGAAACAACAGTGAAATAACAGAATCGTTGCCAGTTGTGCGCAATTATCGTGTTCTCGATCATTTCACTGGGATTGTAAAAGCTTCGCTCTGAGATAAATTTTCTAGACGTCGTAAATTTGTGATATCAAAAATGCGCTGCCGCAGTCGCGAACTTGCTACTGTCAAAATTTTCTCGTGCCTTTCCTCGCTTGGATTTCGGTGACATCTAAACGTGAAAGAAAATACAAATAAATTAAGGAATCAAAGATTTAAACTCTTTTTAAGCTTAAGAAACTTAAAACGAGTTTATACATTCGTGGAGAAACACTAAAAATCAAAAGTTTTCTCAAAATTTTGGTTTTTAGTCAAAAATAGGAAAAACTATGGTGAAAATAAAAAATAAATGGATTATAGTGTAGATCTGACCTTGAGATGAAGAAATTAAGTGATTTCGGGCTCCAATCTTGATGTGTTGACCTCAAAATGGATTTAGGAGGTGGGTTTTCGCGAAAAGAGGAAGAAGATGAAGCTTAGGCGTCAAAATGGCTAATGGGGTTTAAATGGTGTTTTTCGGGTAAGCAGGCCGAATCGGCGCCTAGGCGCCAAACTCGCCTTTCCAAAAAAATCTCTTAAAAATTTATTTTCCACCAAAATTCATATATTAAACTTCTAATTACTCATATAAGAGTATTGCTTCAGTTTTCATCTTCCAAAATATTTTCCAAAAATTTTAATAATTAAAAATTAAAATCCACCAATTAAACACAAGTTTAAATCAAACTCTTCTAATTTCATTCATGATTTTCAATTTCGGGCTCAATACAATTCAGATAAGTATCATAACATGATTCAAGTTCTAACAATAATCAAAAAACACAAATTTTAAAGAAAATACAACACACATTGAACATGAAAGAAAACACACAAACAAACACAATCGATTCACTAAATTAATACAACGACACACTAGATAAATCACAATCTCATCACATCACTATCTAATTCCCATTATCTTCACAATGAAGATTGCTTGGCCTATTGAGGAAGAATACTAATGCTCTCGGAATATTCGTAGCCGTTTTCTCGTCGATCCAATTGTTCTTCGCATACATCTCCACTTGAGCATCTTGATAAGCCGCTGGATAATCAAATTAAAGTTTCTCCTGCCATTCCATATTTTTAATTTGATGATACATCTCATGGAGGAGATCTCCAATGCTTTTAAATTCTGCTTCAAACTTATCTAGACGACTAGAAATTTTCTCCAAACTTACAGCGATGAAACCATTGAAGTAGGGTTGAGGATCCTTTGAAACCTTGTCTCTAGCCTCTTCTCCAATATTTCTCCTCTTCATTTCTTCAAAAATCCTTTCTAATCTCTCAAGAATGGAGTGTATGGGTTGAAATAATGATTGCATAAGGATTGGGGATGAAGATAGGGTCATTTATAAGAGAAAATTGTGTGAAAAACTAAAGATTTTCGGTTTTGACACGATTCAGTAACTGTGGCGCTTAGGCACCTAGGCGCCGGACCCATCGACACAAAGTTTTACTCTGGCGCTTAGGCGCCAAATCTGGTGCCTAGGCGCTGGAACCATGTTCGACTCCATTTAGCCTAACGTCAAATTTCAAAGTTTCGTTCTCCAAAATAGGTAGTTTAGAATGGTAAGATCAATATAGACTCAGTAACACAAATTATAAGCAATCCTAATGATGGTTAACTTGATCTCTGATCACTGAAAAATATGTTAAGAAATTCATACCTATCTTTTATGAAATTGCACTTTAAAGAAATGTATTTTCTTTACTTTATTGCAGGAACGAAGATTTATAAGTGATGGAAGAAAAAAACATAAAATAGAGCAAATTTGGATAAAAAGGAAGAAATACATGCAAAATGAACTAAGTCGCCGACGGCGAGATTATAAAGAGAATTTCTTAAAGGTTTGCAACTACCTCGCCGACAGCGAGCCCGAGCCCGCCGACAGCGAGATCGCGTGGTTTGAAGACCTTCTAGAAGCCCCGCTGACGGCGAGGTCGTTTCTCACCGACGGCGAGACAGTTCAAAATGCCAGATACATTGAACCTGGACGCTTTTTGAAGAGGTGCTTAAATACCCCTTAGATCTTTGTCTACCTCTATAAATAGATGACGAATTTTAGTATGTGATGTGTCTATTTTAGGAGTCTTAGAGTATTCTATTAGTGTGCTTTTGAGTCTAAGTTGAAGTTTAGTGTGAGTAAGGGTAAGTAGTGAGTTAAGAAGTGTGCTGTACTGGAAGGAAAAGTCAAAGGAACTTCAAGGAGTCTGGTTGGGGAGGAAATTGAGATAAGTATCTTTGTTTATTGTTTTTAACTTTAAATGAAATCCATGCTTTGTTTAATTCCCATGCATTCTGAGTAGTTTTTTAGTTTTTCTCCTTGTTTATGAAATTATGTGAATTGATGAAATTAAATAGAAGTGCCTAATATATTAAAATAAATTGTGATAATCTTTTACTTAAAACTTAATTTACTTTCAATTTGGCCAATTGAATTGTTAAAATATGTTGAATTATTAACTATAGTAAAGATTACATCCAATATTCAGGGAAGTCAAAAGCCTTGGAATGAGGGTGCAAATAAATAGGGAAATATTATTTATCGGACGTAGAATTGGACATTTTAGTATGACAGACTAAAATATTCAATTTGGTCCTATTGTTTGAGAGCTGAAGTGTAGATGTTAGCCCTCGAAGTGAGGGGAACGTGGGAGCTACGAAGTGGCGACCAGTATCCTCCCAGCCTAGCCGCAGATTCAGTAATCAATCATAGGACTAGTCAATGTTCTTTGCACCTAGACCAAAGGGTAAAGAATAGAAAGCTCCTATTTGTCATAATACAATAAAAAAATCTATTTGAATTCATCATTCACTTAAGTTTCTAAAAACAAGGGGAATGATACTTTTTCTGAAATCTTTAAATCAACTTTATTTAAAGCATTAGTTTACTTTAGATCGCTTTAGTTAAGTATTCCAAATTCCATATACTATCTTAGTAAGTAAATCCTTTAAATTTAGCTGTTACAAATCTTTTAAAACTTCCCTGTGGGATCGATAACCAGGACTCCACTAGAGCCCTGTATTACTTGATACGATATGTATACTTGCGTAGAATCCACATTATACATTCCATCATAAAATTAAATATATATTAAGCGGGATAAAGTTTTTGGTGTCGTTGCTATTTTTGTAAACATTAAAAAGTGGGTCAAGTTTTTGGCGCCGTTGTCGGGGAAGTAAAGAAATTATTTACTAGGGTAATGGACTATTTTAAAATTTATTTTACAAAATTGTATGCGTAAATTTGGAAACAAAAATTTAATACCTTACGATTCAGAATTAGAGCGTACAATTAAAAGAATTAGAAAACAATAAAGAGAAATTATAAATTTAACACAAATGGTCAATATTCCTGAAAATGAAAATATCAATCAACAGAGACCATTAAGAGATTATGCCAACCCTACATTAGATGAAATTCATTTAACTATTCAAAACCCCGATGTAGTCGCTAACTCATTTGAACTTAAACCTGCAATTATCCAAATGGTACAAAACAATCAATTTAGTGGTTCACCTACTGAAAATCCTAATTTACATCTTGCTAGTTTTTTAGAACTATGTGCTACTTTCAAATATGAAGGAGTATCTAACGATGCTATTAGACTTAGACTTTTTCCTTTTTCTTTAAGGGATAAGGCTAAAATGTGGCTAAATTCGTTAGCACCTGGATCTATTAAAACTTGGGAGAGTTATCACAAAAATTTCTATCCAAATATTTTCCACCATCTAAAACTGCTAAGCTTAGAAATGATATAACTTCTTTTAGTCAGTTTGATGGAGAATCAATATATGAAGCTTGAGAGAGATTTAAAGAACTTCTTAGGAAATGCCCACATCATGCGTTACCGGATTGAGTTAATTATTCAAACTTTCTATAATGGATTAATAGAATCTCTTAGATCAATCATCGATGCTGCTGCTGGAGGATCATTAATGTCAAAACCATTTGATGAAGCCTATACACTAATCGAAGAAATGACTACCAATAATTTTCAATGGCCTGCTGATATAATGAATCCGAAAAAGATAGCCAGTATTCATGAAAATGATGCAATATCTATGTTAGCTTCGCAAATCGCTGCTATATCTAAAAAATTAGATCATTTTGGAATGAATTACTCTCCAACTATATTAGAAGAAAACTCATCTGGACAACTTATAGAATCTCAACCTTCATATGAAACTATGAATGCTATTAATAATAGACCCAATAATCCTTATGCGAATTATTATAATCCTGGATGGAAAAATCATCCTAATTTTAATTGGAATAATAATACAACTAATCAACCATGGATGAACAACATAACATAACCATTAGGAAATCCCTCTAACCAAGGAAATTCTAATTATAAACCTAGTTATCCACCTGGATTTAATAATAATAACCCTCAATTTAAAGATAAGAAATTATCTATAGAAGAATTAATATTAAATATGGGTCAACATTTACAAAATCAAGGAAATCAATTACAAAATCAAGGAAATCAATTACAAATACAAGGAAACCAATTACAAAACCAAGGAACAACTATTAAAAATATTGAAACTCAACTTGGACATATCGCTACCGCGCTTAATAATAGAATACCTGGAACATTTCCTAGTAATGTGGAAATAAATCTCAAAGACAAAGGAAAGGAACAAATTAAAGCGATACAATTACGAAGTGGAAAAGAATTAGAACCTCAAATTCAGAAAGAACTTGAAAGTTAAAAAGTGAAAGTGGAAATCGAAAAGGAAAAGAATCAACAAGATCCAAACTTAGAAAATCCTTTAATACCAATGAAAATTTCTGTTGAAAAACCTCCACCACCATTTCCTCAACGACTAAATCAACATAAAAAAGATAAACAAGCTTGTTAAATTCCTTGAAATTCGAAAAAATTAACAATAAATATTCCTTTCGTAGAAGCTTTAGAACGGATGTCAAACTATGTAAAATTCATGAAAGATATTCTAAATAAAAAAAGAAAATTTACCGATAATGAAACGGTTAGCACTTAGTGAGGAGTGTAGTACTATTATTCGAAAAAGCTTCTCGAAAAATTAAAAGATCCCGGTAGTTTCACTATACCTGCGCTATTGGAGAAAAATTCTATGGAAAAGCTTTGTGTGACTTAGGAGCAAGCATCAATCTAATGCCTCTATCAATTTTTAAGAGATTAGGATTGGGAGAAATTTCACCTACTTCGATAACCCTTCGATTAGTCGATCATTCGTTACATATCCTAAGGGAGTTATTGAAGATGTTTTAGTAAAAGTGGATAAATTTATCTTCCCCGTAGATTTTATTGTTTTAGATATGGAAGAAGATAAAGAAATACCTATTATCTTAGGAAGACCATTTTTAGCCACTCGGGAAAGCTATGATTGATGTTCGAAAGGAGAATTAACTATGAGAGTAAATGACCGAAAAGTTACTTTTAATATTGCTAAATCAATGAAATATCCCGCTAGAAAAAGATGATGAGTGTTTTCGAATGGAAGTACTCGATCATTTACAAAAAGAACATTTTAAGGAATATTATGAAGAAAAATTAGATAAAGAAAATACTGAATTAATTGAAAAAGCCAATATAAATGAAGAACTAGATTATATTCAAGAGAAATTTGAATTTTTGGATAATACAGAAAACACTGAAAAAAATATAGTTCCATCAATTATTAAACCTCCTGAACTTGAGTTAAAAAGGTTACTTAATCATTTGAAATATGCTTACTTAGGTAATTCTTCAACTCTACCAGTTATTATTTCATCTGAATTAAATGAATCTCAAGAACAAAAACTTTTAGATACCTTAAGAAAATATAAGAAAATTTTTGGTTGGACTTTAGCAGATATTAAAGGAATTAGTCCTTCAATCTGTATGCATAGAATTATTTTAGATAATGAAAATAAGCCTAAAGGAGATCCCCAAAGGAGTTTAAACCCGATAATGAAGGAAGTAGTCAAGAAAGAAATTTTAAAATGGTTAGATAATGGTATTATATATCTTATTTCTGACAGTGCTTGGGTAAGCCCAATTCACTGTGTGCCTAAGAAAGGAGGAGTGACCGTAAAAGCTAATGAAAATAATGATCTTATTCCTATAAGACAAATTACTGGATGGCGAATATGTATTGATTATAGAAAATTAAACGCAGCCACCGGGAAAGATCACTTCCCTTTACCATTTCTGACCGGATGTTAGATAGATTAGCCGGACATAAGTATTTTTGTTTCTTAGATGGATACACCGGTTATCATCAAACACAATTTGCTCCTGAGGATCAAGAGAAAACTACATTTACTAGTCCTTATGGAACTTTCGCTTTTCGAAGGATGCCTTTTGGATTATGTAATGCACATGCAACATTCCAGAGATGTATGATGTCTATATTTAGTAAATTAATTGATAATGGTATAGAATTATTTATGGATGTTTTCTTTGTATTTGGAACATCATTTGACACATGCTTGAATCATCTTGAAAAAGTATTTGAAGTATGTGAGAAAACTAATTTAGTTCTTAATTGGGAGAAATGTCAATTTATGGTTGCGAGCGGCATTGTATTAGGGCATAAAATTTCGGAAAAGGGCATGGAAGTAGACCCTGCGAAAATTCAAGTTATAGCTAAATTACCACCTCCAACTACGGTGAAAGGGGTAAGAAGTTTTCTTGGACATGCTGGATTCTACAGACGTTATATAAAAGATTTTTTAAAAATTACTAAACCTCTATGCCAACTTCTTGAAAAGGACAAGAAATTTGAATTTACAACTGAATGCCTGAATGCTTTCAAATTATTAAAAGATAAATTAATTACATCACCTATAATAGTTTCACCTAATTGGGAGAAACCATTTGAGCTTATGTGCGATGCTAGTGATTATGCTATAGGAGCAGTTCTTGGGCAAAGATATGATAAGATTTTCAAAGTTATATATTATGCTTAGTAAAACTCTAAATGATGTTGAAATAAATTATACGACTATCGAAAGAGAATTATTAGCAGTTGTATATGCTTTTAATAAATTTCGGCCTTATTTAATAGGAACTAAATGTATTGTGTATATTGATCACTCTGCTATAAAGTATTTAATGCAAAAGAAGGATTCTAAACCAAGATTAATTAGATGGATGTTATTAATGCAAGAATTTGATTTTGAGATCGTTAACAAAAAGGGAACTGATAATCAAATTGCTGATCATTTATCAAGATTAGAACATCATGAATTATCTTATACCGATAATGAAATTATAGACAGCTTTTCCGATGAACAACTTTATAATATAAATGAGTGGAAAATACCTTAATATGCTGATATAGTAAATTATATTGTAAGTGACATTTTACCACCTATATTAACTTTGCAACAACAGAAAAAATTCATTCATGATACTAAAACATACTTTTGGGATGAAACATACTTATATAAGCAATGTAAGGATCTAATTATTAGAAGATGCGTGCCTTATGAAGAAACTGAACCAATTATTCAAAAATGTCATGATTCTGATTTTGAAGGACATTTTGGGACAGATAAAACTGCGTATGAAATTCTACAATTTGTATTCTACTGGCCTACTCTATTTAGAGATGTATATAGATATATAAAAACCTGCGATAAATGCCAAAGAGTAGGAAATATATCAATAAAAAATGAAATGCCTCTGAATTTTATATTAGAAGTTGAAATTTTTGATGTTTGGGGATTAGATTTTATGGGACCTTTTATTGCTTCATTTGGAAACTCATATATATTAGTAGCTATTGATTATGTTTCCAAATGGATTGAAGCGCAAGCTTTACCTAGGTGTGATGCTAAAAGTGTTTCAAAATTTTTAATGAAAAATATTTTTACTAGATTTGGAATGCCGAGAGTGATTATCACTGACGGAGGAACTCATTTTAGAAATAAATATATTCACAAACAAGTAGAAAAATATAATATTATTCATAAGATATCAATCGCTTATCATCCACAAACTAGTGGATTAGCTGAAGTTTCTAATCGAGAGATTAAGCGTATTTTAGAAAAGTATGTAAACCTTAATAGATTGGACTGGTCTATTAAGACTAGACACTGCATTATGGGCATACAGGACTACTTATAAAACTCCGATTGGAATGACTCCTTACAGGCTTATATATGGAAAAACTTGCCACTTACCAGTTGAATTAGAACATAAAGCATATTGGGGGATTAAAGAATTTAATTATAATATGAAAGAAGTTGGTGAGAAGAGATTGTTGCAATTAAATGAATTAGAAGAATTAAGGAATGAATCATATGATAATGATAGGATTTATAAAGAAAGGATGAAATTATGGCATGATCGGAAGATTAATCAGAGAAATTTTGAACCAGGACAAGAAGTTTTGCTATATAATACTAGATTGAAATTATTTCCTGGGAAATTAAAATCTCGATGGTTAGGACCTTTCACTATAACTCAAATATTTTCATATGGAACTATAGAAATTGAAGATCCAAAAATAGGACATAGATTTAAGGTAAATGTACATAGATTAAAACCATATCTCGAAGGTAGAAGACCAAATTTTAAAGAGGTTTTAATGCTTAGTTGACTTCGATTACTAACCGAAATTAGGTCGGGCTGACGACGTTAAACCAAGCGCTTTATGGGAGGCAACCCATAGTAGTCTTTTATTTTAATTTTATACAAATTAGTGAGTCTGTAATATTAATAAATCTTACTATTCAATTTTTTATTAGAATCATCACAAATTCAAACCTATATGATGAGATCAGAAAATATTCGGACCAGAGCGAAATTGGCAATTTTACCGAATCTCACCGACAGCGAGCCCTAGCCCGCCGACAGCGAGATCGCATGCCATATCTTTAAATCAGTTTTATAACTAGCTCGCTGACGGCGAGAAACTTCCCGCCGACGGTGAGGCAATTGAAAAATTGGTCTCTTAAGTTTTATGTGCGGTTTTGGACGGTTCTAAAGCTATTTCTTTGTAGAAAACCATCCCAAATTCATTTTTACACTGTTTTCTTCCCAAGAAATGTCTAGAGACCATTCCTTTCAATCCGAAATGACCACCAAACACTTAGAAACCACAAAAACTGGAGTTTTCAACCGAAGAAAATTCGTCAGTTCGGAGGCGCAGCGTATTTTCAACAAAGTTTTGATGAAGAAGCGACTTATAAAAGAAAGGGGATTTGTCAACAGAGGAGTAGAAAATTCCACCATAAAAATTGAAGAAATGACCGTGTAGCGGCATTGATAAGTATTTTGTTATATGACATCCGCTGTAGTTATTCCTGTAGTTAAAGAGTTTTACTCTAATCTACATGCGATCAACAATGGAAGTGTCTACATCAGAAGAAGATGGGTAACATTTACTCCTTCAAGGGTAAATGAATTATTTTTTATAGAGAATACCCCTGTCCGTCATTATTCAAACTTTGTTCCTTCAAGATACAATATGAACGAGATTTATAGATACCTGACCGACGAACCTGATGATTAGGAGTTGCGCGAAGACGGGTATGTCAGTTTCTCTGCATCACTTCTTAACCCTATCTCGAAGCATTGGCATTTCTTTATCTCATCAAAATTATTACCCACTATGAGGGTAAATAAGGTTTCAAAGGAATGTGCTATATTAAATTATTGTATTCAAATTGGATTACCTATCGATGTTGGATCAATTATAGTAAATTATGCATTGGGATTGATTGTGCATGGGTCAGTTCATGGACTTGGACACCCATCGACTATATTTGCTTTATGCGATCGGTACCAAGTTTCTTATGAGGCGTGGGAAAAGGTACTTTTTCCATGGAAACCACTCGATCCTACGGTATATGTTTCCAACTTTGGATAACAATGATGAGATTACCATTATTTCGATAGAGCATCACGGAACAATCCTTTAGTGAGGCCCCTTATCGATAAAACATATTTCATTCCGAAAAAGATTAAAGGATTAGAGAAAGAGTTGCAAAACGTGATGAATTCCATTGATAATATCTCCGATATGTTTGATCACATTGATCTGGAGGATGAAGGAGCACTTTGATCATACTCGGACATCCGGAGGCCGGCTTTATTCATTTACCGAGACGAAAGAGTGGATTGATGAAGAATCTACCTGCGAATTCCCTTTCGTGCCTTTCTACAATCTATTTGTGCACCTGCGTCACATCGGGAATATCTGAGAGGATGTTATTTCAGACACTGAGGAGTAGTAAAGATTTTTATCTTATATGATATTTGTGTGTATATATGTGTTAATTTGGATTTAGGTTTTACTATGATCTAAACTTTAAATTTGATCATCTCAAATTTGATGAAATTATATGTATTTGTTATGTCTCAGCATTTAGAGTGTTGTGGTGTGGATTGCAATGCTGAGTAATTATGAGAGTTTGAAGTATTGAAGTCTTTAGTGTTAGTGTTTAAAAGTGTGAAGTTTGTAAGTATTATGGATTTCATATATAAAGTTATATTGTTTGTGTGAACTTTTTGTGAGTATAAGTATCTAGTCTTCATACTAAATTATCAAATTAAGTGATCGGAAGATTAATTAGGGCCAAATCGAGGTTGAAAATGATTGAAGAATTTTTAAATATTTAAAAATTTTTGGGAGCTCGCCGACGGTGAGAACTATCCTGCCGACAGTGAGGAAAATCTCGCTGACAGCGAAAATGATCTCGTCTACGGCGAGATTTTCTCGAAACTTTGGCCTTGGTGAATTAATTAGCTCGCCGACGGCGAGAAAAATCTCACCGAAAACGAGATCGCGAAATGTCCTATATTTGACCAGTCAACCGACACTATTCATAATCCCCTTCCTCAAAACTTCAAAAAAACTGACCTAGGGCTCGTGAGATCTTGGATTTGAGGCGATTTCAACACTTTTTGACACCGGATTTCATCTCCCCTTGGTAAGTGCTTCACTCATATGCAAAATTTTTTTATTTTCACCATGAATTTCTTCTACATTGGGAAATTTTGGAAAAATTCAAAATATGGAGAAAATACTTGGAAGAAATTCATGGAGATCGATTTAAATGGATTTTAGTAACTATTGGAAGCCATCTTAGTAATATTTGGGAGTTTAGTTAAGATTTTTTTGCAAATTTCACAGATCGAAAATGGCTCCTCGACAAAGATGAAGGTTGGATTACGACGAAACTCGTTTTGTGAATGCAAGGGCACAATCAAGATATTTTCACAATATTCAAGCCAGAACATGCATTCAAGATCGAGTTTTCAAAAGTCCTGGAGGAGAAGTTGAGTGAATAATTAAAGAAAGAGGGATGGGAAAATTTCTGTTTCATGACTAACAGAGCCGCTGTAGAAGTGGTAAAGGAATTTTATGCGAACCTAACACAGGCTGAAGATGAACCAGTTAAGGTTAGAGAATTTTTTGTGGAATTCAGCGCTGCAAGAATAAATGCTTATTACGAGGTACGAGACACCTACACCAGTGAGTATGATACATTTGGAACTATGGAAGGACCACTGGAAGAGGTGATCGACTTTCTCACTGACTGGAAAGGAGTTTGGAAAATAAAGCAGCGAGAACGGGTAAATTTCCCTCTTTCTATGTTAAATGCGTCTTGTAAATCCTGGCACTATTTTATTTGTTCTACTTTGTTACCTACTTACCACCATAGTGAGGTAACAAGAGATAGAGCAGTCTGAATTTCTGTATTCAGAACCAAAAAAGTATTAATGTGGGAAGTGTAATTTATAAGAATATATTAGCCACCTCAAGAAGTGAAAGTAGAGGAGGACTAGGACATCCCGGTCTTATCTATGCACTCTGCCAATTATCTGGGGTAGAGACAAGAGATGATGAGGAATGGGTTGAGCCTATGAAACCCATTACTCTGGCTAATATTAAGAAATATGAATCACACGAAGGATGGAGATTTGGGACAAGGAACTATTGTTGACCTCATTTTTGATGAGGTCTTCTCTTCTTCTTTTTAGTACTTAGGATCTAGCCTTAGGATTTTCCTTTGACTATCTTAGAGGATTAGAATTGAGACCCACCACCTAGAAATTCAAACCACTTCTTAACTCCCCGCAAACTCCACAAACTTGATCGTAGACCCCTAATCACCTAGAGGGTTGAAATCAAATGTGGAAGTTTAAAGGATGAGTTCCTATAGGACTCTTTGGCCTTAGGACCTACCCCGGTGGCTCAGTGCTAGTGAAGGGCTGACTTACACACACACTACACCTATACACTACACTTTCACACACATCCTAAAAAACACACCCATACCCGACTTGATCTCCGACTCATGAAGGTGATCCACATGGATGGTCCTTAACCCCTAAGCCCTCAGGCTAAGAGGGTTAGGAACAACATAGTGGATGCCTCAAATGAGTCCCCTCATGGCTCATGTGGGCTTGATATGGCTTCATGGCTCAACCAAAATGATTTTATTCCACTTACATTCACCTAATCTTCAATTTTCCAAATTTTCAATTTTTGACCCCGGACCGTACACTCGCTACTTTACCCAAAACTCTTGAAACTACCCAAAATTTGCAAAATCACCTAAATTACCCAAAATTCCTCAAAATCAATCCCAAAAATTCCCACATTACTCAAATTGATCATCCATACCCAAAAATACCAAAAATTTCAAAAATACCTCCCAATACCCTCCAAATACCCAAAATACACCTCTTGACCCAAAAAATCCAAAAATTCAGAAAATTCCCAGAAAATTCCAGAAAATCCCAAATATTCCCAATTTCATTTTGTTCAACTACACCATGGGCTAATTTGGTCAATTTACCCCACTTTTGTCAAAACCCCCAATTTGACCCATTTTAACCCTAAGTGAACCCAATGTCAAGCCAAACCTACCCAATTGACCCAAATTCTGGTCCAATTCAATTCTAAACTTCAATTCAACATTCCCAACACCAATCTAGACCAAATCCAAGTCCAATTTGATTGACATTTGGATCCAATTTCACTTTTGGCCTTAAAGCCCAATTTTGACCTATGACCCAAACCTAACCCAAACTAACCCAATTCAACTCCAATTAACCCCAAATCTTTTCTAAACCTTCCTTAACATTCCCACAAACAAAACACTAACATGATTTGCCCAAAATTTAGACCCAAACCCCACTCAAGTTCAACCCAAAGCTAAAAAGCCCAATTTTGACCTAAACTCAAACCTAACCCAAATAAACCCAAACCCCAAAATCAAAACCCAACCAAAGCCAAAACCTCTTTGAAACACTCCCATAAACATTTCCCAACATTTATTTTACATCAATTTCAACCCTAGCCCAACAATGGCCCAAGTTAGCCCAATTTGACCTACATTGGCCCATTCACCAAAGAGGCCCAAACCCAACCCAAACCTAGCCCAAACACTTCAAGTTTATTCCAAATCATTCATGAAACATTCCTAAACTAAATTCAACACTCATTGGATCCAATCCTTTGCAAAATTCCCATCCTAAAATCTATTTTAAAATCCAAAAGCCCACTTCTCTAAACCATTTTAAAAGCCCATTTCCACCAAATACAAGAGCCCAAAATTGGCCCTAAAAGCCCACATGGCAATTTCTTTTCATCACACCTTTAATTAATATCACCCCTAAGTTTAAAAATCATCATTAAACCATTCCAAATCAAGCTTCATCCAAATTTACACCAAAAATGCCAAGATTCCTAAAATCTACTTCCATGAAATTGACTAAGCTTTGCCCCAAGCCAAATGGAGCCATGAAGCCCCATGCAAGCCATGAACAAGCCACATGAAGCCATGGAAGGTTTTACATATGATCAAGCCATTAATGGCAAAAGGGGGAACCCCTTTCCTAACCCTCACTTAAGAAATTTTAACCCTTTTTTATGCAACACCTAAACCCAAGATTTACTTAAACCAAGTTGATAGGGACTTCACTACTCCATCTCAGCTAGCCTATCTGATTCCCCACACCACCCAAAGCCCCTTGGAGGGTGCACCATGCCCAAAACCATGGGTTGACCCAAACTAAGCCAAAATGATCCCTCCCCCCTTCTACTTTGATTCAACACCTTTACACATGGCCAATCGCAATCGATTTCACCATTGCCAAGACCTGACCTCCCCGAGCCCGAGAGTGACCCATGCCAGCCGGCCAGCCACCACGGCCGCCGGAAACCACCGGCCGAGAGCTCGCATGTGAGCCCAAACTTGGAATTCTCACCTGCTGAGCCGCCCCATCCCCAGTGGCCATTGTAGCTGTTCTTCTCTTGCCAAGAGCAGCTGATCCCAAGCCCTAACTCCCCTTGGGAGGCCCTCCACCCTCTCCTATTTAAACCTCACCTCCTCTCGGCCATGAGAGGTGCTGAACCGGATCTTACTGAAACCCTACCAAAATTGTTCCAGAACACTCTCCATACTTAGAGCAGTTGATCCCCAGTGACAATTTGCCCTAATCCCCACCAACAGAGCCCAATTTCTCAGCCAAAATTCCACCCAAAATCAGGACACTTCTCCACAGTGGATCAATCCTCAAATTGATTGGTCCTACAACTTCACCAGACCAAGGGAAGGAGTCCACCAGTAAAAGCCCCCTCTCCAGACCACCCATCTGTTCCAGAATCCAAGCTTTGTGATCGGGCTTGATCGAAATCATACCTAGGCGATTCACCGGACCGAGAGACTTCATGCGGAGCTTGCGGGATCCAATCGAAGGTGACACAACCCTCAGATCGAAGCCACACTTCTCTGAGAAAAGGTATGAGCTAATTCTTCATCTCAAGCTTCTGGAGATTCTCCATTTCAAATGCTTTAATTTCAATGCATGATCACCGTATAGATGTATTCGTATCTTCAAGACGAATCCATAGAGCACAAGAACACGAAAATCCGTTGAGAAATGAGTGAGTTCTTAGCGTTTTAGTGTGGACGGCTCTCGGGTGAGGACGCTTGGGGACGATGAACGGATGCCGTTCATTCCATACACGCGCGGACGGACGGCCAGGATCGCGCCGGATGGGGAGATGGAACGATACAGTGGGCCTCTGGAGCGCTGAGTTGGATGGCGACGTCGAATGGCAGCGCGACACGCGGCGTTTCGGAGCTGCCGAGGATGGCGTGGCGCCGCGTCGATAAGTAGGAAATTAGGGTATTTTCTGATTTATTTAATTCCCTAAACTTCAAAAATGCATAACTTTGTGTAGGAAAATCAGAAAAATAAAATAAAAATACCATCTTGCTCAATGAACAGAGGAGAATAATGTGGAAAAGAAATCATTTAATTTCATCAAGTATTTTATTTTTACTGATTTATTTACCCTCTGCATTATTTTAATTCTCCATGCATATAGGGAATTCACCATGGCATGAGACCATAGGGCTTTTGAAGCCTCTGAATTTGGGAACATTCCCTGAATTTTCCAAAGTCAGAGGCCATCCCTATGAGAAGTTATTGATTTTTCAAATTCATGTTGCTATTTTGAATATTTTAAATACAGTAATTAGCATGTTGTGGAATAAATTCTAGAAAAATTTGGTGATGTTTCTTATGACTAGAGGACCCTAGGAAAAATAGCTTTTGAATTAATTCACTTGGAATAACCCTAATTGGCCTACACACCCAAAATAGGTCCTTAATTAATTAGAGCTAATCATCAATCAAATTAGCTTGAAATCAATTCTCTACTGACCTTTAGGATCAGAGGAACCCACCATAAAAATTTGAAGTCAATTGGACTTGGTTAGCCCTACTAAATGGGTTGATTAAGCCATTTAGCCAATTTAAACTTTAAAAATTCATAACTTTCAAAATACTTTTCAAAAATTCACCAAATTGGTTTTGGAGCCTCTCTGATATCAGGAGAATTTAAGAAAATTAAAATTTCAATTTTCTAAAAAAGTTCATTTTTTATATTATTTTAATATTTTAATAATTAAAAAAATAATAAAAATCACAAAAATAATAAAATTCACTAAAATGTCACATTTTGAATTCTAATCACTTAGGAACAAACCCCATATTTTTATTAGGTCTATTTGATGAGATATTAAATTTTAAAGCCCTAAGGTAATTTTAAATTAAAAAAAATGTATTTTTTAGCATTTCCACTAAAATAATTCTAATAAATCAAAGAAAAATCAGAAAATTGTAAAAATTGATTCTCTTATTTCCTTGATATTTGAGAGTTTTTTTAAAAATATAAAATTTATTTTTCAACTTTTATTTTATTTTTAAATTAATTAATACTCCAAAAGTTAAAATAATTATAATAAAAATAATATAATTCAAAAAATCACCAAAATTGGTCCAAGCGGTCCTCTGGTCATTAGGAATGTCCCATAATTTTCTTAAGGACAGAAACTTTCCCTTGGTCATATTATTAAATTTTCCTTGGAAATCACTATTTTCCACCAAAAATAATTACATAAATAAATTAAATACAGAAAAATCACATTTTCTCCTCTCATGTCTTTATTGGCATATGAGTGAAGTTACATAAAAATTTCAAGTTCATTTAAGCTCAATTTAGTGAGTTAAGAAATTATTAAGCTTGAAGGGCAAAATGGTAATTAAAATTTTAACCCTTAATTAAAACTTTAGGTTTAATAAAATTAAAGAGTAAAATATTTGATCTTAATCTGATTTGGATGATTGAAATTTAAATAATTAAAGGGTAGAAACCTACTAAACAATTTAAAAATAATTAAAATAAACCTTAATTAAATAATTGATTAAATTTGGAAGAATAATAAAATTGGAATTATTAAAATAGGGATATTAATAGGAAGAGATTTGTTCTTTAATTTAAGAATCCCTAAATTAATCATGTCAATAATATTTAATTCCTAAATAAAATGATAATCTAAATTTAAGATTTAAAATGCTAAAAGACTTAATCATTAAATTAAATTAAATTTAAATTATTTAAATTAAACTCTTTTAAAATTTCAATTAAATTAATACTTTAACAATTAAAATTAAATCATCTTTAAAATTAAAAATAAAATATTAAATTAAAAATAAAAATAAAATATTAAATTAAAATTAAAAATTAAATAAAATTAAATAAAATTAAATTAAATAAAATTAAGTTAAATTAAATCAAATTAAATAAAATTAAATTAAATTAAATAAAATAAAATTAAATAAAATAAAATTAAATTAAATCAAATTAAATTAAATTAAATTTAAATTTAAATTAAATTAAATTAAATTAAATTAAATTAAATTAAAGTAAGTTAAATCAAATTAAATTAAATTAAATTAAATCATGTCAAATCAAACTAAATTGAATTAAATTAAATTAAATAATAGAATCAAGTTAAAATTAAAATTAAAATCAAATTAAATTAAATTAAAATTAAAATTAAAACTAAACCAAATTAAATTAAATTAAAGTTAAGTTAAATTGAATTAAAAATAACATCACCTAAGACATAAATAAATTCAAAAATAAAGCAACTTGAACATTATTCCAAATTTAAACCCGATAACTGAAATTAAATTAAATCACAAACCATTTGAACACCAATTTGCCCTCGAAAGCTTTGGTTACCATAACTCCTAAACAGAACGTTAAATGAAATGTTACTTCACTTATAGGATATTCAAATGTCCTAGTTCATTGAGTAAGATAACAACAAAACTTAACTAAACCTCGGACGATTATTTCACCTGATTGATTAAATCCATTTGGGCTTAAAAATAATCCTAGAAATATTGAAAAGATGTTTAAGACTCGTCTTAAGCACTTCCTAGATATGATAGGATATTTATAAGAACAATTGAATTTAATTGTTCTTTGATGAAGAAAATCGTCCTCAAACCAAAACACAAGAACCTAGACGTCATAGGAAATGACTAGCTATAGGATTAGGAATTTGGTAAAAAACCATAACCCTTCCCTTAGCTTTACCTAGGAACTTGCTTAAATATTCTAATTTGTGTTTAAGTGTAGCTTGGGATGACGAGAAGACCCTCCAGGTACGCTTTTATTTTGTTGCAATTTACTTTATTGCAATTTATTTAATCGCATCGCACTTACTTTTCTTGCATGATAAACAATTGTTGCATGAAAACCCACACCTTTAGGATAGTCCCTAAAACTGAAACCAAAACTAAATTAAAAGTCATTGCAAGATAAAATTCACTGCCACAACATTTCAAAATATAAAACAACTCAAAATTTAATCACAAACAGAACACAAAACTACAATTACAACTAAATTAAAACGTCTTGTTGGATGATCGGGAATACCTCGGATGATGTAACCTACGTGTTGCTAACGTGATTTCCCACGGTCTAAAAGAAAGTGTGGAACTCATTTAGTTGAGTTTAGCAAATTCATCTGGACTAAGTGAATCCGATAAAAATAATGATGCCGGAAGGATGGAACCGTGGGATCTTAACCGGTGTTGTTATAATCAACTTTAAGATTTGTTTTAAATAAAACATAAAAAACACTTGGAAATTAAGATTTTCTCTAAACCAAAACACTTTTCTCATCTCCCGATTTATGACTTCTATAACTAAACCTCTCGCAACAACAAGGAGCTCGGAGCATGGTGGGCGACGACGGCCATCGTCATCAAGCAAAACTCGAGTCCACTTCAAAGAAACTTTCTTAGAATTAAATAACTAAGCCATAGGATTTTGAGATAGTTTGCCTAGTGCAACATAAATCCTCAACTCTTCGTTAGGCATTTGCATGATCATGTCATGTAAATTAAGCCCTAACCGGTCTTAGGACTCCGAGGTAGTCGTTTAGTACGACATAAACCCTCATATCTTCGAGGCTATTTGTATGATTTTATCATACAAATATAAGTCCAAATTAATCAAAATTGGCAAAATCAAAATATTAAATAAACATTAGTACTTTCCTAAATCTAAGCCAAACAATAGGATAGTCAGGAAATTACCGAAGTTCGCTTCGAATCTGTAATTTCTTCTACCTTTCTTCCTTTGAATTCTCAAAACAAAATGTTTCAAATTTGATCAATTCCTTATTGAAATTCCAAAATTCAATCCTTTGAAAACTTAAACTTTGAAATTCTTGAGAGCGAATTACCGATTATTATCGAGAGTTTTCTTAGGTGATTCCCGTTATTTAAGATGTAATTAACTATAGGGGCTTGCCCTTATAGGGAATTTTAAGAACCTGAGTAATATAAACCCCGTTTAATGTTTTCATATTAAGCGGGGAATTTGTCGGCTTATAAAATTGGTTCGCGGACCAAACGGATGTCACAAATCTTTTAGTTTATTTAATCGAGCCCCATCACCAAACAAGTGTGTCTATTCTTCGAGATAGATACACGGCTTGTGATGCGGTGCTCGCTTATATAAACTATTCGTGATGTGAGATCAGTTTGATTTCATATCTTAAAATTTTTAAATTTAAAATTATTTTCAAAATCAAATACTACTTTTCAAATTATTTATTTAAATTAAATTAAAAATTCACCGACAATTTCTGTTAGGCGACCCCCCTTTTTTCAAAACACATAACCTAAAAAATAAGCCGTACAACTATATACATTCTTTAAGTAGAGATATTCCCTCTACTAGTTATGACCCACCTCCCTATAGTACTTCTACCCTTCAAGATTTGATGAATGAAATGACTTTACAGCGGAAAAGTATTGAGAAAATAAAAGAAAAACTGGAGCATATGGACCAAAGAATTGGAGGCTTGGAGAGAAGACATGATTATGATAGTGAATATCTCCAGCGATATTCAGAATACGAAATAACATATTATGAGGCTGAACATCGTTATAGGAGAGGTGAATTAGATGTTGCCTTTCCTGAATGCCCCCGCTACACATAGTATCAGCCTGCTCAGGCTTCTTAGCCCGGAGATCAGGGAGATGATATAGTTTGGGATTTTGATGCTGAAGATTAGAGACTTTATTTGGTTTGTTTAGATTAATTGTTATTTTAAAACTTTATTACTTTTTGTGTAATTTTTATGTACTTTCTGTGGACTGTGGAGTTGGTGTGTTTGTTTTAAATTGCTTAAACTGTTATGTTAGACTTTTTATATATGTTAAATTAGTATGCAAATTCTCTTTAAAGTAGTATGTTAGTTTTTCTTTAAATGTGTTGTTTAAGTTTTATAAATTGTGAACTTTAATTTTAGATTGTTTTAGTAACTCGAATTGATTGGATGTGTAATAAGTAGATTAAGTTTTAATCTGTTTGTGTTTTTATACTTATTTAAAAATTTCTTTACCCAAACACTCTCTTTTAAATACTATATATATGGAAGAATACTAACAGTACAAGTTCTTTAAATAATGAAAAAGCCTGCAAAAATTTCAAGGAAAAGAAATACCTAAAGCTCAAAGGTATGATGTAAATTCATTGTATATTTTCCTTTTCACCATTTAGCAATAGATTGAAAAATTTAAGTTTGGGGGAGGAAAAATACAAATTTAATTATTAAATTGTTCTCAATTTCTATGTTTAAAAAAATTTTATTATTATTTGATTTTCTGTAATAATTTTTAATTCAGTAACTTGAAATAATTTATATAATTATTATAGAAAGTTGAATAGAATATCTTTAGAAATCCAAATTAATTTAATAGAATAAGATATTTGGTTAAAAGGAATAAGAATATAGTAAACTATTTAAAGTAAGGAAAACTATATTCTAAAATTGAAATTCTTAAGTATTAGGTGAAAAAGAAGAGATTGAAACTCAATGAAGTAAAAGCTATAATATACATATAAGCAAAGAAATATTTTAAGTTTCAAATTTAGGAAGAGAAAGTTGAAGTTCAAAATTATTAACAGGCTATCCAAATATAGTAATCCTCACTTGAAAAAGAAAAAGAGAAAGATTGAAAATCAATCCAAAAAAGAAAAAAAAAAGAAAAGAAAAAAATATAAGTGAGGAGAAGCTTCGAGGAGATGCCTTATCAAAAATCGGCTTCAATGGAATCAACATAAAGGGTAAAACTCAAGTATATTTCTAAACTTATATATATGGATTAGTATTTTACTAAATAAGTGTTTTCTGAACTTCCTATCATCTAAATATCTTAAGTAAATTACTCTTTTTAATATAGTCTTTCCCGAAATAAATAGAGAGCTAGAAATCTTAGATCCGATAACTAAATAATCTTATATCTATAAAGTTAATTTAATTACTTAAAAATATTTCTATTTAACTTTACTATAGTATTATTTAAATTTAATTCGTAGTTTATTTGAATTAAAAAAATTCTATTACAAAAATCATTATTTTTATTTAATATAAAAATTACTTGAGGACAAGTAATAATTAAGTTTGGGGGATTTTGATCACGTAAAAATATGTTAAGAAATTCATACCTATTTTTTATGAAATTGCACTTTAAAGAAAGGTATTTTCTTTATTTTATTGCAGGAACGAAGATTTATAAGCGATGGAAGAAAAAAGCATAAAATAGAGCAAGTTTGGATCAAAAAGGAAGAAATACATGCAAAATGAACTAAGTCACCGACGGCAAAATAGAGCCCGCCGACGGCGAGATTATAAATAGAATTTCTTAAAGGTTTGCAACTGCCTCGCCGACAGCGAGCCCGAGCCCGCCGACAGCGAGATCGCGCGGTTTGAAGACCTTTTAGAAGCCTCGCTGACGGCGAGGTCGTTTCTTGCCGACGGCGAGACAGTTCAAAATGCCAGATACATTGAACCTAGACGCTTTTTGAAGAGGTGCTTAAATACCCCTTGGACCTTTGTCTACCTCTATAAATAGAGGACGAATTTTAGTAAGTGGTGTGTCTATTTTAGGAGTCTTAGAGTATTCTATTAGTGTGCTTTTGAGTCTAAGTTGAAGTTTAGTGTGAGTAAGCGTAAGTAGTGAGTTAAGAAGTGTGCTGTATTAGAAGGAAAAGTCAAAGGAACTTCGAGGAGTCACGTTGGGAGGAAATTGAGATAAGTATCTTTGTTTATTGTTTTTAACTTTAAATGAAATCCATGCTTTGTTTAATTCCCATGCATTCTTAGTAGTTTTCTTAGTCTTTCTCCTTTTTTATGAAATTATGTGAATTGATGAAATTAAATAGAAGTGCCTAATATATTAAAATAAATTGTGATAATCTTTTACTTAAAACTTAATTTACTTTCAATCCGCCAATTAAATTGTTAAAATATGTTGAATTATAAACTATAGTAAAGATTACATCCAATATTCGGGAAGTCAAAAGCCTTGGAAGGAGGGTGAAAATAAATGAGAAATATTATTTATCGGACGTAGAATTGGACATTTTAGTGTGACAGACTAAAATATTCAATTTGGTCCTATTTTTTGAGAGCTGAAGTGTAGATGTTAGCCCTCGGGTGAGGGGAACGTGGGAGCTCTGCAGTGGCAGCCAGTATCCTCCCAGCCTAGCCGTAGATTCAGTAATCAATCATAGGACTAGTCAATGTTCTTTGCACCTGGACCAAAGGGTAAAGAATATGAATGCTCCTATTTGTCACAATACAATAAAAAAATCTATTTGAATTCATCATTCACTTAAGTTTCTAAAAACAAGGGGAAGGATACTTTTTCTGAAATCTTTAAATTAACTTTATTTAAAGCATTAGTTTACTTTAGATCGCTTTAGTTAAGTATTCCAAATTCCGTATACTATCTTAGTAAGTAAATCCTTTAAATTTAGCTGTTAGAAATCTTTTAAAACTTCCCTATGGGATCGATAACCAGGACTCCACTAGAGCCCTGTATTACTTGATACGATACATATACTTGCGTAGAATCCACATTATACATTCCATCATAAAATTAAATATATATTAAGCAGGATCAAGTTTTTGGTGTCGTTGCTATTTTTGTAAACATTAAAAAGTGGGTCAATCTCCTTTTTACTCATATATGAAATAGAGTGATCCAATGTCTAAGCTTTATATAATTCAAGATAATTTTCAGCTTAAGTCAATAAAGACTTGTTAGCTTCAAATTTTCTAAAATAATATAAAATTAAACAAGACTGAGGCATAACCTTACATTAAAAATGTAAAAACACACAAAACAACAAATAACTATGGGTTGCCTCCCACAAAGCGCTTGGTTTAATGTCGTCAGCCCGACCTAATTAAGTCTTTTAATCAGGTAGACTCAACTCATAAGCCTTTTTATAAATCTTTTTAAAATCTCCCAAATAAGGCTTCAGTCTTAATCAATTAACTTTAAAAATTTTTCCCGTTTTGGGATCTTTAACATCCATAGCTCCATAATGGTATACTTTTTCAATTATATATGGTCCTATCCATTTTGATCTTAATTTTCCAGGAAAAAGTCTTAAACGAGTATTAAATAATAATACTTCTTGTCCAGACTCAAATATTTTTCCTGAAATATTTTTATCATGTAATATTTTCATTTTCACTTTATAAATCCTTGCATTTTCATATGATTCATTTCTTATTTCATCCATCTCATTCAATTGCAATAATCGTTTTTCTCTGCAAGTATTCAAATCAAAATTAAACTCCTTTATCGCCCAATAAGCTTTTTGTTCAAGTTCAACAGGTAAGTGACAATGTTTACCATAAACTAACTGGTAAGGTGACATTTCGATTGGTGTCTTATAAGCTGTTCTATAAGCCCATAATGCAGAATCAAGTCTATCAACCCAATCAGCTCTTTTAGGATTAATATTCTTCTCTAAAATTCTTTTAATTTCTCTGTTTGATACTTCAGATATTCCACTTGTTTGTGGGTGATATGCAATTGCAATTCTGTGTTTGATTCCAAATTTTTCCAATAATGATTGAATTCTTATATTTCTAAAATAACTTCCACCATTTGTGATAATTACCTTAGGCATTCCAAATCTTGAAAAAATCAGCTTCTTTAAAAATTTTGAAACACTTTTGGAATCATAGCTAGGTAAAGCTATTGCTTCAATCCACTTTGAAACATAATCAACCGCTAATAAAATATAAATCTTTCCAGATGATGGTACAAATGGTCCCATAAAGTCTAAACCTCATATATCAAAAATTTCAACTTCCAATATATAGTTTATAGGCATTTCATCTTTCTTGGATATATTTCCCATCCTTTGACATCGATCACATGTTTTCACATAATGTCTCACATCTTTAAATAAGGTAGGCCAATAAAATTCTGAATTTAAAATTTTAAATGTAGTTTTATCTACTCCAAAGTGTCCTCCAAATTCGGAATCATGACATTTTTTATTAATAGCATAAGTTTCTTCATAATGTACGCATCTACGCATTACAAAATCTCTTCCTAATTTAAATAAATGAGGATCTTCCCAAATATAAAATTTAGCATCATTTTTAAATTTCTTAATAAGTTTGTTATCCAATCCATAAGGTAAAATATTACTAACTAAATAGTTAACTATATCTGCATGCCAAGGTGTTTGGTATTCTTGAATAACATATAAATGTTCATCAGGAAATTTCTCATTTATATTTTCTTCAGTAATAACATCATTCTTAATTCTAGATAAATGATCAGCAATTTGGTTGTCCGTTCCTTTTCTATCCACTATTTGAAAATCAAATTCTTTTAGAAGTAAAACCCATCTTATCAGTCTAGGTTTAGCATCTTTTTTCGTCATTAAATATTTAATAGCAGAATGATCAGTATGAACTATGCATTTGGTACCAAGAAGATAAGGTCTAAATTTATCAAAGGCATATACTATAGCGAAAAGCTCTTTCTCAGTAGTAGTGTAATTTCTTTGAGTTTCAGTAAGAGTTTTACTAGCATAATATATAACTTTGAAAATTTTCTCATATTTTTATCCCAATACAGCTCCAATTGCAAAATCACTTGCATCACACATTAATTCAAAAGGTTTATTCCAATTAGGTGCAGTTATTAATTTGTCTTTTAAAATATTGAAAGCATTAACACAATCTTCATTAAATTCAAATTTAGCTTCTTTTTCCAATGAATGAAAAAGAGGTTTAGCAATTTTAGAAAAATCCTTTATATATCTTCTATAAAATCCAGCATGACCTAGAAAACTTCTCACATCAGTAACAATAGTAGGGGTTGCAGTTCAACAATAATTTTTACTTTTGCTTGATCAACTTCCATCCATTTTTGTGAAACTTTATGACCAGGTACAATGCCTTCTGTGACCATAAATTGACATTTTTCTCAGTTAAGAACTAAATTTGTTTCTTCACATCTTTTCAGAACATTGGAAATATTTTCCAAACAAGACTCAAAAGAAGTTCCAAAAACTGAAAAATCGTCCATGAATACTTCAATTCCTTTGTCAATCAAATCACAAAATATTGACATCATACATCTTTGAAAAGTTGCAGGTGCATTACACAAACCAAAAGGCATTCTTCTAAAGGCAAATGTTCCATAAGGACTTGTAAATGTTGTTTTCTCTTGGTCCTCAGGAGCAATAAGTAATTGATGATAACCATAATATCCATCTAGAAAACAGAAATATGAGTGTCTAGCTAATTGTCAAGCATTTGATCCAAGAAAGGTAAAGGAAAATGATCCTTTATAGTGGCGTCATTTAACTTCCGATAATCAATGCAAATTTACCATCCAGTAACTTGTCTTGTAGGAATTAGTTCATCTTTATCATTGACAGTGATAGTTACTCCTCTTTTCTTCGGAACACAATGAATAGGACTTACCCATTGGCTCTCCGAAATAGGATAAATAATTCCAACATCTAACCATGTTGACCTCATTTTTGATGAGGTCTCTTCTTTTCTCACTCCTTAGTACTTAGGATCTACCCATAGGCTTTTCCTTTGACTAATCTTAGATGACTGGAAATGGCACCCACCACTTAGAAATTCTAACACCTCTTGACTCCCTACAAACCCCAAAAGCTTAATTGTAGACCCCTAATCACCTAGAGGGTTGAAATCAAATGTGGAGGTTTAAAGGATGAGTTCCCTATAGGACTTCTTGGACTTAGGAATACCCTGGATGGCCTGGTCTGGTGAGGGTTGACTTGCACATACATTACACTCTCACACACAGCCTAAGTCCTAAAACCACACTCTCATCCAACTTAACTTCCTGAATCATGTAGGTAATTCATGTGGATGGTCCTTAACCCCTCAGCCCCTGGCTAAGAGGGTTAGGAACAACATATTGAATGCCTCAAATGAGTCCTCTCATGGCTCATATGGGCTTCATATAGCTTCATGGCTCGACCAAAGTGATTCCATTTTACTTAAATTTGATCAATCTTCATTTTTCTAAAATTTTAATTTTTGATCCCCAGGGCCCTACACCTACTAAACCTACCAAAAGCCCTTGAAACTACCCAAAATTTACAAAATCACCTAAATTACCTAAAATTCCTCAAAATCAATCCTAAATATTTCCCCCCACTCAAATTGATCATCCATAGACAAAAATACCAAGAATTCCAAAAGTACCCCCCAATACCCTCCAAATACCCAAGATGCCCTTCTTAGCCCAAAAATCCAAAAATTTCGAAAATTCCCAAAAAATTCCAGAAAATCTCAAATATTCCCAATTTCATTTTGTTCAACTACACAATGGGCCAATTTTGCTAATTTACCCCACTTTTACCAAAACCCCCAATTTGACCCATTTTAAACCCAAGTGAACCCAATGTCAAACCAAACCACCCCAATTGACCTCGATTTTGGTCAAATTAAATTCTAAACTTCAAATGAATATCCCCAATATCAATTTAGACCAAACTCAAGTCCAATTTGATTGACATTTGAGCCCAATTTCAAATTGAAGCCTAAGGCCCAATTTGGCCCATGACCTAAACCTAGCTCAAACCCATCCAATTCAACTCCAATTGGCCCCAAATCTTTTCCAAAGCCTTCCTAACACCCCCATAAACAAAACACTAACTTGATTTGCCCAAAATTTGAACCTAAACTCTACCCAAGCCTAACCCAAAACCAAAATCTCATAAATTGACCTAAGCCCAAGCCTAACCCAAATGGGCCCAATCCCAAAATTAGAGCCCAACCAAAGTTGGAAACTCTTTGTAATACCCATGAACATTTCTCAACATTATTTTACATCAAATCCAACTTTGGCCCAACCTTAACCCAAGTTAGCCCAATTTGGCCCACCTTGGCCCCTTTACCAAAAGACCCCACATTAAACCCAATTCAATTCAAAATCACTTTAAACTTGTTCCAAACCACTCATGACACATGCCTAAACCAATTGCAACATTTATTTAACATGGTCCTTCACAAAATTTTCATCCAAAAGCCCATTTTAAAATCCAAAAGCCCACTTCCTTAAATCACTTTAAAAGCCCACCCAAGACCATTTCAAAAGCCCAAGTTTTCAATCCAAAGCCCACATGACATTTCTCTACATCATCCATTTAATCAAAATCACCCCTAAGTTTCAAAATCATCATTAAACCATTCCAAATCAAGCTTCATGAAAATTCTCCACGAAAATACCAAAATTCCTAAATTCTACTTCCATGAAATTGACCAAGCTTTGCCCCAAGCCACATGGAGCCATGATGCCATGCATAAGCCATATGCAAGCCATGTGAGCCACTTTCCACGTCACCAAGCCATTAATGGCAAGAAGAGGGGGGTCTTTCTTAAACCTTCGTTAAGCATTTTTAACCTCATCCATGTTACACTCTAAACTAAGCTTAGCCACCTCACCTTGGATGGAGACTTCACCACCCCTTCCAAGCTAACCTAAATGATTCTTTTCAGCCCAAAACCAGGCCTTGGGTGGTGCACCAAGCCTAAAACCATGGGTTGACCAAATTGAACCCAAAATGAGCCTCTCCCCATTCCATTTCAATTCAGCCCCTTTACACTTGGCCAACTCCAATTGCCTTCACTGAATTCAAGCCCTGACCCTCCTGATCAGGATGGTGACTAGACCCTGGCCGGCCACCACCACGACGACTGGAAACCACTGAGCCGAGAGGCTTAATTTGAATGAAAAATTCAATTTGAATTAGTCGAGCCGTCCCATGCCCAATGGCCATTGTAGTTGTTCTTCCCTTGCCCCGAGCAATGGATCCAAGCCATTAAACCCCTCCGGGAGGCCCTCCGACCACCTCTATTTAAACCCACTCACCTCTCGGCCAAAGAAGGAGATGAACCGGACCTTAAGGAAACTCGCCAAAATTGCTCCAGGACCTTCTCCTAACCCAAAGCAGTTGATCCCCAGTGTTCCTTTGCCCTAATCCCCTTTAACAGAGCTCAATTTCTGAGTTGAAAATCTACCTAAAAAATATTACACTTCACCACAGTGAGCCAATCTCCAAATTGATTGGTCCTACACCTTCACCAGACCAAGAAGAGAAGTTCCCCAGCAAAAGCCCCCTCACCAGGCTAGCCATTGCTTCCACCCTCCAAGCTTTGTGATCGGCCTTGGTCACTTTCATACTTAGACAATTCCCCAGAGCCAGAGACTTCATCTGGAGCTTGCCTGCACTCAATCGAAGGTGACACAACTCTCAGATCGAAGCTTCACTTCTCTGAGCTAAGGTATGAACTCACTCTTCCTCTCGAGCTTCCAGCGATTCTCCATTTTGTTTAGGTTAATTTCATAGCTTATAAACCATATGGATGTGTTTGTCTCTTCAAGACGAATCCATAGAGCATAAGAACACGAAAATCCATTGAGAATCGAGTGAGATTTTAGGGTTTTAGTGTGGACGGTCACGGGTGCACACCAGTCGTAGACGATGACCAGGAGCCTTTGGATCGAGCATGTGTCGAGCGGACGGTCGAGATCAAGTCGGACGGCGCAATGGTGCATGAACCGCTGGACGCGTGGCTGCTGACTCAAGTGGCGGCATCGAATGGGAGTGCGATGCGTGGGCTTTCGATCCGCCGTAGGTTGACGCGGCGCCGAGTCGGATAAGTAGGAAATTAGGGTATTTTTTGAATTATTTAAATACCAGAACTTCAAAAATTCATATCTTTGCATAGAAAAATCACAAAAATAAAATAAAAATACTCAGTGAACAGAGGAGAATAATGGGGAAAAGAAATCAAGTTAATTGGATGAGTATTTTATTTTTAATAATTTATTTACTGTTTTCAGCATTTTGATTCTTCATTTGCATAGACTATTCACCATGGCATGAGACCATAGGGCTTTTGAAGCCTCTGATCTTGAGAACATTCCCTGAATTTTTCAAGGTCAGAGGCCATCTTTGTGAAAAGTTATTGAATTTTCAAGTTCATGTCACTATTTTAGGTATTTAAATTCCAATAATTAACATATTGTAAAATAAATTCTAGGAAAATTTGGTGATGTTTCTTAGGACCAGGGGACCCTATGAAAATATATTTTGAGTTGATTCATTCATAATAACCTTAATTGACCTAAACCCCTAAAATTGAATTTGATTTAATTAGGGTTAACCACACATCAAATTCACTTGAAAACAATTCTCCATTACTCTTTAGGGTCAGATAAACCTTACATAAAATTTCGAAATCAATTGGACTTGATTAGCCCCACCAAATGGGTTGATTAGGCCTCATAAGCAAAATGGAACTTTAAAAATTCATAACCCCAAAAATACTTTTAAAAAATTTATAAAAATGGGTTTCGAGCTTCTCTGATATTAGGGGAGTTCAGAAAACTTAAAATTGGAATTTTCTAAAAAAGTTGATTTTTCACAATATTTTAATATTTTAATAATTAAAAAATAATAAAAATCACAAAAATAGTAAAAATCATAAAAATGTCGCATTTTAACTCCTAATCACTTAGGAACAAACCAAATATTTTTCCTAAGTCCCTAGGGTAAGATATTGAATTTTAAAAGCTTAATGTAATTTTTAATATTAAAAAATAAGTTTTTACCCTTTTTCATTAAAATAATTCTAATAAATAAAAAAAAATCAGAAAATTATAAAGTTTATTCCTCTGAACACCTCGAGATCAAAGAGATTTAAGAAAAATATAAAATCTATTTTTCAACATTAATTTTATTTTATAATTAATTAATACTCTAAAACTCAAAATAATTATAATAAATAAAATATAATTCAAAAAATTACAAAAATTGGTCCAAGTGGTTCTCTAGTAATTAGGAACATTCCATAATTTTCTTAAGGACAGAAACCTTTTCTTGGTGATGTTGTTGAATTTTCTTTGAAAAAACCCCTATTTTCTACTAAAAATAATTATATAAATAAATTAAATTCAGAAAAATCATATTTTCTCCTCTAATGACTTAATTGACATGTGAGTGAGGTGACATAAAAATTTCAAATTCATTTGAGCTCAATTTAGTGAGTTAAGAAATAAATAAGCTTAAAAGGGCATAAAGGTAATTAAAAATTTTAACCCTTAATTAAAGCTTTAGGTTTAATCAAAATGGTGTGTAAAATATTTGATTTTAATTTTCTCCTGGATGATTGAAACTTAGGGAAATTAAGAGGTAGAAACTCATTAATCACTTTGAAAATATCAAAATATGAAACATTAATTAATTAAATGATTTAGATTTTTGAAAGAATATATTTAAATTTGGATTATTAAAATAGGGATATTATTAAAAGGATATTTATTCTTTAATTTAAAAATCCCTAAATAAGTCACTTTAACAATATTTAATTCTCAATTAAAAATTAAAATAATAATCCAAATTGTCAATTAAAACTACAATTAAAACTAAAATTAAAACTAAAATTAAATTAAACTTAAATTAAAAATTAAAATTAAATTAAAAATTAAAGTTAATTTAAAATTAAAATTAAAATCAAAATTAAAACTAAAATTAAATTAAATTAAATTAAAATTAAAATTAAATTAAATTAAATTAAAATTAAATTGAATTAAATTAAAAATCATTTAACAACAAACCTAAATGAAATCATTAAGAATTAAATCTAAAATAATTTGAACACTATTCCAAACTTAAAAATTATTAATTAAAATCTCATAATTAAATTAAAACATTTTAAATCATTAACTCAAACTTTAAATTAAGAATGATTAAAATTCTCGATAAACGAATTTGCCCTTAAAGGCTTTAATTATTATAACTCTTAAATAGAGTATTAAATGAGATGTCACTTCATTCATCAGGTAATCAAATACCTAAGTTCACTGAGCAAGAAAGAAAGTTTAACTAAACTTCTGGATGATTAATTCACCTGTGCAACTAAATTTACTTGGACTCAAAACAATCCCAGAAATATTGAAAAGATGTTTAGGACTCGTCCTAAGCACTTCCTCAATACGACAGGATGTTTTAGAATAAAAATTGAATCTAATTGTTCTTTGATGAAGAAAATCATCCTTAAAACCAAACCAAGAACCTAGACGTCATAGGAGATGACTAGTTATAGGATTAGAAATTTGGTAGACAACCAAAACCCTTTCTTTAGCTTTACCTAGGTATCTGTTGAAACATTTCAATGCCTTAACATGTGTTTTAACTGCAGCTTGGGAAGATGGGAAGACCCTCCAGGTACGCTTTTATTTTATTACAATTTACTTTATTGCAATTTACGTATATGCATTGTACTTTACTTTTCTTGCATGTTAAACAAGACTGTTGCATGAAAACCAAAACCTTTAGGATAGTCCATGAACTGAAACCAAAATTAAATTAAAAGTCATTGTAAGATAAAATTCACCGCCACAATATTCCAAAATATAAAATAACTCAAAATTTAATCACAAACAGAACAACAAAACTATAATTGCAACTAAATTAAAACGTCTCGTTGAATGATCGGGAATACCTCGGATGATGTAACCCACGTGTTGCTAACGGGATTCCCACGGTCTAAATGAAAGTGTGGAACTCAGTCAGTTGAGTTTAGCAAATTCATATGGACTAAGTGAAATCGATGAAAATAACAGTGCCGGGATGACGGAACCGTGGGACCTTAATCGGTTCTGTTTAATCAACTTTAAGATTTGTTTTAATTAAAATATTAAAAACACTTGGATTTTAAGATTTTCACTAAACAAAAACACTTCTGTCATCTCCTGATTTATGACTTCTAAAACTAAACCTCTGCAACAACAAGGAGCTCGGAGCATGGTGGGCAGCTCGACCATCGTCATCAGCAAAACTCGGATCTACTTCAGCAAAACTTTCTTAGAGTTAAATAACCAAGCCATAGGACTTCGAGGTGGTTTGCCTAGTGCAACATAAATCCTCAACTCTACGTTAGGAATTTTCATAATCATGTTATACAAATTAAGCCCTAACCAGTCTTAGGATTCTGAGGTAGTTGTTTGGTTTGACATAAACCCTCACATCTTCAAGGCTGTTTGTATGATTGTGTCATACAAATATAAGTCCTAATTAATTAAAACAGGCAAGATGAAACATTAAATAAACTCCCAAATTGAAGCTAAACAATAGGATAGTTTGGGAAGTTTCCAAGATTCTTCTTAGATCCTCAGCTTCTCCTACTTCTCTTCCTTTGGATTCCTGAAATGAATTGTTCCAAATTTGATCCATTCCCTATTGAAATTTCCAAAACTTAAATCCTTTGAAAACCTTAAACTTTGAAATTCTTGAGAGCAAAACCACTAATTATTATCAAGAGTTTTCTTAAATGATTCTCGTCATTTAAGATGTAATTAACTATAGGGGCTTGCCCTTATAGGAAACTTTAAGAACCCAGGTAAAATAAACCCTGCTTAATTTCTTTATATTAAGCAGGGGAACTTGTCGGCTTATAAGATTGGTTCGCAGACCGAACAGATGTCACAAATCTTCTAGTTTATTTAACCGAGCCCCATCATCAAGCAGTGTGTCTATTCTTCGGGATAGATACACGGTTTGTGATACGATGCTCGTTTATATAAACTATTTGGGATGTGAGATCGGTTTGATTTCATATCTTAAAATCTTCAAATTTAAAAATTATTTTTAAAATCAAATACTACTTTTTAAATTATTTATTTAAATTAAATTATAAATTCGCCGACAATTCCTGTAGGCGACCCCCTTTCCAAAATACAACACTCAACCTAAAACATATGCCGACAAACCATTTTAAAATTTCTTTTTTCACAACCTCTTTCATGATAGGATTTAATCTTCTTTGCGGTTCAATAATGGGTTTAAAATTTTCTTCCATTAAAATTCTATGCATACAAATGGAAGGGCTTATTCCTCTTATATCTGCAATAGTCCAATCAAAAGCTTTTTTATAATTCTTTAACACTCATATTAATTTTTCTTCTTGATCTAAACTTAGCTCAGAAGAAATAATAACAGTTAAAGTTAATGAATTTCCAAGAAATACATACTTTAAATGTGAAGGTAATATTTTTAATTCTAGTTCAGGGGCTTTTTTAATTGTGGGTAAAAGTATATCATTTTGAGTTATGTCTAAAGTTTCCAAGTTATCTTTAATATAATGAGTTTCTTTAAATAATTCATCTTCTTTTAGTTATTCATTTTCATTAGTTAAAAATTTAATTTCTTCTTCAGGAATGATTTTACATTTTTCTCGATAGTGTTTTTCAATTATAAAATCAAAAATATCAATTCAATAACTTTTTTCTTTGTCAGGGTACTTCATCGATTTAAGAACATTGAATTTAATCTCTTGATCATTAACTCTCATAGTTAATTCTCCTTTTTGCACATCAATCATAGCTCGTCCGGTAGCTAGAAAGGTCTCCCTAAAATAATTGGTATTTCTTTATCTTCTTCCATATCAAGCACAATGAAATCTACAGGGAAGATAAATTTATCTACTTTAACAAGTATATCCTCTATAACTCCTTTAGGGTAAGTGATAGATCTATCAGCTAACTGAAGGGTTACAGTTGTGGGAGTAATCTCTCCTAAATTCAACCTTCGATAAATAGAAAATGGCATGAGATTAATAGTTGCTCCTAAATCACACAAAGCTTTTCCACAAAATTTTTCTCTAATAGCACAAGGTATAATAAAACTTCCAGGATCTTTATGTTTATGAGGTAATTTCTTTTAAATTATTGCACTACATTCTTCACTTAGTGCAACCATTTCAAAAGCTTCAAATTTTTGTTTCTTACATAATATAATACTTCATAAATTTTGCATAAGTTTGCATCTGTTCCAAGGCTTCAGCAAAGGGTATATTTATAGTAAGTTTCTTAAAAATTTCAATGAACTTAGAAAATTGATGATCAAGCTTCTGCTGTTTTAATCTTTGAGGAAAAGGTGGTGGTGGTTTTTCAACTTCCACATTAATAGAAATATTAGTTTGATCTTGATTAGGAGAAGGAGTTTCTTTAGATTTTTCAATCTCTTTAACCTCAATCTCTTTTTTAATTTCATTCTGCATTCTTTCTTTTAATTCCTTTCCACTTCTAAGTTGTACAGCTTTAACATCTTCATGTTCTTTTCCAGTTTCTTTTAGATTAATTTCAACATTACTAGGAAGTGTTCTTGGAGATCTGTAATTAATTAAATTAGCGATTTATCCCATTTGATTCTCAATATTACAAATAGCAGTATTTTGATTTTGTAATTGATTACTCATTTGTAAAATTAATTCTTCTATTGATAACTTTTTCTGTTGATTATTAAATCCAGGTGGTTTATAATTTGAATTTACTTGATTATTCAAATTTCCAGTTGGATGGGATTGATTATTACCCGATTGTTGTTGTTGATTATTCCAATTAAAATTAAGGTGATTTTTCCATCCATGATTATAATAGTTTGAATACGGATTATTTTTACTAGCAATAGCTTCTAAAGTTTCAATAGTTTGAGAATCTTCAATATTAGATGAGTTGTTATGTGATATGTTGATGGCAAAATTATCTAATTTCTTAGATATTGCAGCTACTTATGAAGCTAAGATAGAAAAGGCTTCTTTATCTTGAATACTTGACATTCTTTTAGGATTAATCCTTTTAGAAGACTAATGAAAGTTATTATTAGTCATTTCTTCAATTAAAGTATAAGCTTATTCAAATGATTTAAACATTAAATAACCTCCAACAGCAGCATCAATAATTTATTTTAGTGATCCAATTAAACCATTATAAAATGTTTGAATAATTAACCTATCAGGTAAAGCATGATGAGGACATTTTCTTAATAGTTCTTTAAATCTTTCCCAAGTTTCGTAAATTGTTTCCCCGTCAAATTGACTAAATGAAGTAATATAATATCTTAATTTAACAGTTTTAGAAGGAGGAAAATATTTAGCAAGGAATTTTTGTGCCATATCAGCCCATGTTTTAATAGAACCTGTTGCTAATGAGTTCAACCATATCTTTGCTTTATCTCTTAAAGAAAAAAGAAAGAGTCTAAGTCTAATAGCATCATCAGAAACATTGTTATATTCAAAGGTAGCACAAAGTTCTAAAAAACTAGCAAGGTAAATTTGGATCCTCATTTGGTGTTCCTCCAAAATGATTATTTTGAACCATTTGAATGATAGATGGTTTAAGCTCAAAAGAATTAGCATCTACAGTAGGTATTTGAATACTACTATGAAGCTCATCAACTGTAGGGTTGGCATAATCCTTTAATAGTTTGTAAACATTTTGTTCATTAATTTCAATTGGATTTTGTAAATTGTTATGTAAATTAGCCATCTCTTAAATTTTTTTAGTTTGTTTTCCTTTTTTAATTCTTTTAATAGTTCTTTCTAATTCAGAATCTAAAGGAAATAATCCTTTAGATCCAGAACTACGCTTAAAAAGTAAATTAACAAGAAATAAAATCTCTACTTATATATATATATATATATATATATATATATATATATATTTGGTATTTTATGTTTTTGACAATAAAGAAAATGAATAAAATAAAAATATTTAAAATCTACTCTGTTCGTTCCCCGGGAAACGACGCCAAAAACTTGACCCAATGCTATATATATGCTTACTAAAAATTCAATCCCCGACAAAGGCGCCAAAAACTTGACCCTCAATCCGCTGATGACAAATATAATAATTAATACTTTCAAATATATGTAATAGATAATAATAGAAACTAGTGTATACAAATATAACTTTATTGAAAATATTTTACACACTAGGGGTACTACGCAAGTATACGTATTGTATCAAGTAATATAGGGCTTTGAAACAAAGACCCCAGTATCGATCCCATGAGGAGTGAGTTATGGATTTTTAAATATTTTATTTTTATATTTATGTATTTCTTTTATAGTTTATAAATTTGATATTTTTAATTTACTAGATGCAATAATAAAGCAGTAATGAAAGATACCATAATAAAGCAGTAACGAAATGATTGATGTAAATAGCAATAAGAACATAACTTTCTTCTTTTCAATTAATCCAAGATTTTCTAAGATAATGATAATATTCGTGGAGAATATAAATTTATGGTATTGTGCCAAAAAGAAGCATTCATAATCTTTACCATTTCATCCAGGTGTAACGAACATTAGCTAGCCTATAGATCAGGTCCAGATGTATTGTTAGTAGAATGGGTTAATCTAGGCTCACACTACTAGATGTCCAAGGGTGGCTATGGTCGGCCCTACTAGTGAACCTTTCCTTCTCTATAAACCAAATCACAAGAATTTAGTCTGTCACTCTAAAAACTTATTAATTCTACGCCCATTATATAATATCTTCCTATTTATTTGCACTTCACCTTGAATAACCCGCACAAGGCCTTCGACTACCCAAGAATTCATGTGATATCTACTAGTTAAGAATTCATCTCCTTCTAGGTATCAAAACTCTTCATAAGATTTTAACAATACAAGTGATCAATTTGTAAAGTAAATGAAGATCTGGTATTAATATCATCACAATATTTTAAAATATAAATAGTTTTTAATTCTCCATTGAATTTTATATTATCTTATTTATCTTTTCATAATTGAAAGGAGAAAGTAAACTAACTACTCAGAACACATTGAATTTAAACAACAAAACATGATAATAAAACTTTGAATAAAATTACAAATACTTATCTCAAATGTTTCTCCTATTGAACCTCTGAATTCTTCTGACTCCAAAGCAAATAAACTTCAAAAGCACCAACTCTTTAAACTGTCAATACACACTCTAAATAAACTCACTAATTAGTAAAAGTGACCCTAAAGTATTTCTCTAATTCTCCCTCTAGATGGGGATCTAGATAGGGGGATGTATGGGGTTTTATGTGGGGCATATGGGCGTATGAGCGTTTTTCTTTGAAGGAGTACCCTCATATTTATAGGCTTCAAGGGTTGCCTTGAGGCACCTCTTCAAAATGTGTCCACATTCAATGAATCTTCTAGAAGGTGTAGCGCCGGACTCTGCGTCCAGTTCTTCGCACCTCTTCACTTTTAATCGCACCTCTTTGAGATTAAAACCATTTTTCATGCGTCCAAATACATTGTATCACATGTCCTATAAACTAGGAACAACTGTCAGTCTTCTAGAAGGTTCAATAACCACTAACACCGTTAAAATAACTGTCAAAAAGTCATAAAAAATCTTGACAGATCTCGTATCGACCTGGCGCTTAGGTGTCGGATTCTGGCGCCTAGGCGCCAGACCAATAATTTTGACAATTTTACATTTTGGCTCCAATTTTGCTCCTTTTTGCTCCTTTTTGCTCCTTTTTCACTTTTTTTTCTTCTTGAACATTTTTCCATCACCTATATCCAAAAACACAAAAATACCTTTCATTAAAGCATAATATCCTTAAAAATTTGATAAAAATCAAGGAATAAAAATGGGTATTTTTTCATGGATCATTTCCCAAGTATCCCTTCAAAAATCATCCACATTCAATACACCTCGTGAGAGAACGGGCTTTCCCACCGTCGGCGGCCTCGAGCTCGCCGTCGGCGGCCTTCTAGAATACTTAGCCTTGGACTCTCTTTCATAAGGCCCGCTGTGGCGGCCTCGATCTCGCAGTTGGTGGGCTTCCTTGTTATATTTTTCTAAACTCTTGAGAAAAATCCGTCGTCGGCGCCGTTGAGCTCGCCGTCGGCGCCCTAGATCAAATCTTCACATTTTTTGTCCTTTTTGCTCTAAATTCGTTCTTTTTTGTATTTTTTTGCTCCATTGTCCATAAATCAACATATCTGCAACAAATCATCAAAAATACCCTTCTTTAAAGTGCAATATCATTAAAATCAATATAAAATAGGCTTGAAAATCTTAACATATTTTCAGTGGGTCAAAATCCCCCAAACTTAACTATTACTTGTCCTCATGTAATTTTTAGTACTACATAAAAGTTATGATTCATTGTGGTAAAGTTTTAATTCAGAAAAACTATAAGATTTGTTTAAATAAATATCATAGTAAGCCTTTTTTGAAAAATTTTCAAGTAATTAGATTAACTCTGAAGATATAAGGCTATCTAGTCATCAAGTCTAAGAGTTCTAGTCTTCTATTTATTTCAAGAATGACTACATGTTGCAATATTAATTCACTTAAAATATTCAGATGATAGAAAATTCATGAGAACACCACTAGTAAAGAAACTAGTTCATAAATATAAGTTCAGAAATGTATTTAGTTTTACTTTTAGGTTAATCTAAGTGAAGCCAATTTTTGATAAGGTATCTCCTCAAGCTTATCCTCACTTACTTTTTCTTTTCTTTTCATTTCTTTTTCTTTTCAGGCATTGTTTTTCAATCCTTTCTTTTTTTTCATTTTCTTTTTCAAGTGAGGATTACTTTATCTGGATAGCTTGTTAGTGATTTTGAATTTCACTCTTCTTTTCCTAAATTTGAAACTTATAACAATCCTTTACCTTATATGTAATTCATAGTCTTTACATCATTAAGTCCCAATCTTTTCTTTCTCAACCAAATTCCTAAGATTCTTAATATTTTTTAATATAGTTTTCTTTACGTTAAATAGTTAACTATTGTCTTATCCTCTTATATCAAATATCTTAACCTACAAAATTGATTTACATTACTAAAAATATTTCTTTGAATCTTCTAATATTTAAATAACATCTAAATATAGTTAACTGAATTAAATTTATCACAAAAATCATGTTATAAATTTTGAAAATATTTTAATTTGAGAACAATTAATAGTTAATATTTTTCTCTCCCCCGAACATAAACATTTTAATAATAGAAATAATATGGGTGGAAAGAAAGAAAATTCTAAATATATAAATCATACCTTTGCACTTTAGACATTTTCTTTTCTCTGAAATTTTTTGCAGGTTCTTCTCAAAAAATTTTAACTTCAACTGACCTGTAATTTTAGGAACTTTTCTACACATATAATAATTTAGAGAATTTCCTGGGGTAATAAAATTTTTAAACAAGTATATAAAACAAAACATTTAACCAACAATTAACTACACTACACAGGACAGTACGAAACAACATTTCCATTTCACAACATAGTAACAAACAGTCTATTAATTAAATTAAGAGTTCACAATTACGACCACAATTATGCATCACAATCCAGAAATGAAATATAAACTACAAACACAATACAAATCTCAGAAAATAAAATATTTCACAAAATACAAATAACAAAATGAAAATATTAGAACAAAACACAAATACATCACATCACAATCACAAATCAATATTAGACATCAAAATCTCATACTATGTCTTCATCTCCTTGTTCAGTAGGTGGACTGCCTGATAGCAAGTATACCGGCGGCATTCTGGAAAAGTAACATCAGGCTAACCTCTGTAGTATCTTGCCTGAGCATCATAATAAGCAATCTCGAAATCTAAATGTCTTTGAAAATATTCACTATCATGATCATGTCTTCGCTCTAATCATTCAATCCTTTGATCTATTCTCTCAAGTCTTTCATCAAATTTTTCAAAACTTTTTCACTGCAGGGTCATCTCATTCATCAAATCATAAAGAGTAGGAGAGCTAGAGACAGGAGCGTCATAACTAGTAGAGGGGATATCTCTACTGGTAGAAGGTGCTTTACTCCTACTCCCAGATCTCCATTCTTCATGGGATTCGTAAGTCTTCAAATTAGCTTTACTAATGAGTTTCATAGGATATAGCCATTCTTCATTGTCTCTAGCTTCCACTCCAGACAATTGGCAAAGTGCATAAATTAGGTCAGGATGTACTAAATATCCACTTGATTCACTCTTTGTCGTGGCCATAATATTCTTGTAAATAATACTCCCTACATTTATACTTTTATTATTATGAATACAGATTTTCAGAACAACTCTATATCTCGACACTTCACTATGATGATAGGTAGGTAGCAGGGTAAAACAAATGAAATAATGCCATGCCTTAGCTGTGGCATTCATCATAGAAAGAGGAAAGTTAATCCGTTCATGATGTTTAATTTTCCAAGAACCTTTCCCATCAGTGAGAAAGTCAATAACATCGTCTAACGGACCCTCCATAGTTCTAAATGTTTCATACTCACTAGAATAATAATTGTGAAGCTCGTAAAAAGAATTAATGCGAGTAGCATTAAAATCAACAGAAAAACCTCTTACTTTGATAGGCTCGTTCTCAGGTTGAGCCAGATTTGCATAGAACTCTTTTATAACTGCTATAGCAGCCTTGTTAGTAGAGTAACAGAAGTTCTACCACTTTCTTTCTCTAATAACTCGTTCCACCTCTCCTTCAGGATTATCGAAAACTAAATCTTGAATACACTTCTTTCCTTGGAAGATTGAAGTGTATCTAGATTGGGCTTAAGCATTAATAAATTGAGTCTTGTCAAATTCTAGTCTCCTCTTTTGATGTGGAGCCATTTTTCGATCTATCAAAATTACAAAAATCCAAATAAATTCCAAATAATACAATGGCTTCCGAAGGTGACTTAAAGCAATCTAAATCAAGTTCCATGAATTTCTTCCAAGTCTTTTCTCCACATTTTCAATTTTCTGAAATTCCTCAATGTGGAAGAAATTCATGGTGAAAATAAAAAATTTTTACATAGGCGGGAAGCTCTTACTAAGGGAAGATGAAATCTGGTGTTAAAATGGATTGAAATCGCTCTAAATCCAAGATCTATCAAGCCCTAGGTTGAAATTTTTGGTGAATAAAGGAAGAAGACAATGAATAGTGGCGGTTGAATGGTCAAAATCGCGATTAAAAGGTGATTTTTTGGATCTCGCCATTAGCGGGGTCGTTCGCTCTGTTGGCGGGCCCAATTGAATTTAATTTCAATAGTCTCGAGAAAAACACGCCGTCGGCGGCCTCAAGCGCGCCGCCGGCGAGATTCTTAAATTTTGACCATTTTTCAATTTTTTGCAATTTCGATCAATTTTAAGCCTCGTCTTCATCCGTTCGATCATTTTCAACATAAATTTGAAGTGATTAAGTGATTTATTAACACAAATAAACATACACACAACAAAACTTCACAATTAAATATTAAATCCAAGTGTTACAATACACATTACATAACGAACAAGCCATGTACTTTGTCAACTTAAATTTCTCAATTTAGCTTCGCAGTCCAAGCTATAATACTCTAAACTTTGAAAACAAAACATTCCAAACATAATCTCAACTATACTGAGATCAAAAAGCAAACAATCGAAAGCAGACAAACAAACATAATTCAAATCAAGTTTAACATAAAGAAACATATAAAGTAAAACAATTCTACTACTCTTCTGAATCTGTGTTGGTTTCTCCTCTGATATCACCCATCACTTGAACATGGACGAACATGTTATAGAAAGGTCGGAATGGGAATTCTTCAGTTGAATCTTCTTCAATCCATCCTATTCTTCTCATTAAGTGTATCAAACTTGCTTCAAAACATCCAGTATGATCAAAATGCTCTTTCATTCTCCAATCAAGATGATCAAAGAAATCAGAGATATTGTTAACTGGATTCATTAAATTTTGTACCTGGTTCTACAAATTCTTGATTTTGTGTAAGATCATCGATGTCTTGTCTACTACAAGAAGTTGAATTGGAACAGAGTTTGGTGATGCTTAGTCCATAATCAAGCCCATATCATTCTCCTCATCATTGGTTGGGAATATTTTGGTTCGATCTAAAGGTTTCCAAGGTAGAAGTACGTTCTCCCAAATCTCGTATGATACTTGAAACAGACTGCATATTGAAAAAATTGTTGAAGGATGTCCAAGCCCTTGAGATGATCCTTGAATGATTAGGCCAAAAACAGGCTTCATAATAATTGATCCAACATCAATTGGCTATCCCGTTTGAATGGAGTAGTTCAATATAACACTCTCTTTGGTGACTTTACCAATCATCATTGTCGCTAATAATTTTGAAGATATGAAAAAGTGCCAAAGTCTCGAAATGGGATTTAAAAGTGTAGCAGAAAAAACTGACATACTGTTTTCTCTAACTTCCCAGTCTTCAGTTTTGTCCGTCAAATATTGGTATATTTCATTCATCTATCTCTTATCAGCACGAAATTGGAATAATTGCAGACAGGAACATTCTCAAGCATGTACAGTTCATTAATTCTTCCAGAATTAAAATTTATCCACCTACCTCACACATAGACGCTTCCTTGGTTGATTCCATGCAAATTGGCATAAAACTCCTTCACCACAAGAATGACTACTGCGGCAGTAGTGTAGCAAAATACTTCCCATCTTTGTCGCACAATCATTTCTTCAATTTTTGTTGAAGGATTATTTAATCCTCGATTCACAAAACCTCTTTCTTTAATTAGCCTCCTCTGTGACATCACTTTGTTGAAAAGTCGTTGTGCCTCAGCACTGACGAACTTTCGCCAGTTGAACACTTGAAATCTATGGTGATCTATGTAATTGGAAGCCATTAGAGAAGAATTCAAAGGATTTTCCATTCTTTTTTTAGAACTATAGAGTTTTGGAACCATCCATAGAAGTTTATAGGGGATAAATTTGCAAAATACCACTTACTATATAGTTAACTATATTAGCATACCAAGGTATTTTTCACTTATTAATATTATAAAGTTGTTCATCAGGGAAACTGTCTGTTATTTGATTATCGGTGTTAGAAGATTCATGATATTCTAATCTTGACAAATGATCAGCAATTTAATTGTCAGTTCTTTTTCTATCAATTACCACAAAATTGAATTCTTGCATTAAAAGTATCCATCTAATTAATCTTTGTTTAGTATCCTTCTTTTGCATCAAATGTTCAATAGCAAAGTGGTCAGTATGCACAATACATTTAGTCTCAATTAATTGAGATCAAAATTTGTCAAAAGCATACTCAATAGCCAGTAACTCTTTTTCAGTAACCTTGTATTTAATTTCAACATCATTAAGAGTTCTACTAGCATATTATATAAATTTTAAAATATTGTCATATCTTTGACCAAAAACAGCTCCAATAACATAATCACTAGCATCGCACATTAATTCAAATGATTCCTCCTAGTCAGGTGAAATTAGTACAGGTGCTGTGATTAGTTTTTCCTTTAATAACTTAAAGGCATCTAAGCAGTCTTCAGTAAATTCAAATTTCTTATCTTTTTCTAAAAGTTGGCATAGAGGTTTGGTAATTTTTGAAAAATCTTTAATATATCGCCTGTAGAAACCAGCATGTCCAAGAAAACTTCTTACTCCTCTCGTTGTAGTAGGAGGTGGTAATTTAGCTATAACTTGAATTTTTGTAGGGTCTACTTCTATGTCATTTTCCTAAATTTTATGCCGTAATGCAATTCCTCCTGCAACCATAAATTGACATTTCTCCCAATTTAGAACTAAATTAGTTCTTTCGCATAACTCCAAAACTTTTTCAAGATGATTTAAGCATGCGTTAAATGATGTTCCAAATATAGAGAAATCATCCATAAATACTTCTATTCCATTATCAATTAACTTAATAAATATAGACATCATACATCTCTGGAATGTTGCAAGTGCATTACATAATCCAAAAGGCATACTTCGAAAAGGAAAAGTTCCATACGGACTAGTAAAAGTTGTTTTCTCGTGATCCTCGGGAGCAATAGAAATTTGATGGTAACCGGTATATCCATCCAGAAAGCAGTAGTACTTGTGTCCAGCAAGTCTATCTAACATTTGGTCTAGAAAAGGAAGAGGAAAGTGATCTTTCGGGTGGCGGCATTTAATTTTCTATAATCAATACAAATACACCATCCAGTAGCTTGTCTGATAGGTATTAATTCATTATTCTCATTTACTTCAACACTTACTCCTCCTTTCTTAGGAACACAATGAATTGGACTTACCCAAGTACTATCCAAAATAGGATATATAATTACAGCATCTAACCATTTTAAAATTTATTTTTTAACTACTTCTTTCATAATAGGGTTCAGTCTCCTTTTTGGATCAATTCTTGGTTTATGTTCATCATTTAATAAAATTCTGTGCATACAAATTGAAGGACTAATTCCCTTTATATCAGCCAGAGTCCATCCAAAAACTTTTTTGTACTTTTTTAATGTATCCATTAATTTTTGTTCTTGAATTTCATTTAAGTCTGAGGATACAATTACTGGTAATGTTGACAATTCTCCTAAAAATACATATTTCAAATGATTTGGAAGAGTTTTTAATTCAAGTTCATGGGGTTTTACAATTGATGGAATTAATATTTTGTTCTCTGGTGTTGTTGAATTGAGTGTTTCAAATTGTTCCCGAATATAATCAGCTTCTTTGTTATCAATTTCATCATATGTATCATTTTCCATATATTCATTTTTTTCAAATTTTTCTTTGAAATATTATTTTCTCAAATAATTGCATATATCCATTCTAAAACATTCATCATCTTTTTCTATTGAAGGATATTTTATTGAATTTGAGATGTTAAAGGTTACATCTTGATCATTTACTCTAGAGTCAACTCTTCTTTTTGAACATCTATCATGGCTCTTCCTATAGCTAGGAATGATCTTCCTAAAATGATTTGAATTTCTTTATCTTCTTCCATATCTAAAATAATAAAATCTAAAGGAAAGATAAGTTTATCAACCTTAACCAGAACATCTTCTACAACTCCTTTACGATGTGTAATAGATCGATCAACTAACTGTAGAGTTACAGAAGTTGGTGCAATCTCTTCCATTCCTAACCTTTTAAAAATTGATAATGGAATCAAATTTATGCTAGCTCCCAAATCACATAAAGCTCGAACATAAAATTTTTCACCAATAGCACACGTAATAGTAAAACTACCAGGATCTCTAAGTTTTTCAAGAAGATTTTTCTGAATTATAACACTACACTCTTCACTGAGTGCAACAGTCTCATGATCTAGTAACTTCCTCTTTTTGTTGAGTATATCCTTCATAAATTGAACATAATCAAGCATTTATTCCAAAGCATCAATAGAAGAAATATTTATTGACAATTTTTTTTAAAATGTCTAAGAATTTAGCAAATCTTTTTTCCTTTATCTTGTTGCTTTGGTCTTTGAGGAGATGGTGTTGGTGGTCTTTCAACAATAATTTTCATAGGTTTCAGAGGAAAATCAGGATATAAACTTTTATTTTCTCCTTCAGTTTCCACTTTTTCCTTTTCAATTACAGTTTCTTGGACTTTTGTTTCCAACTCTTTTCCACTTCTGAATTGAATAGCCTTAATCTGTTCTTTTCCTTGATCTTTAGGATTTACTTCAACATTGTTAGGTAAAGTTCCAACAGTTCTATTGCTTAGTGCAGTAGCAATATGCCCTAATTATTTTTCTATATTTTTAATAGCAGCTCCTTGAATTTTTAATTGATTTCCCATATTCAAGTCTAATTCTTCCATAGATAACTTCTTCTCCTTAAATTGTGAATTATTATAAAAACCTGGTGGATTAGAAGATTTATAATTGGAATTACCCTGATTGTTTACATTTCCTAATGGGTTAATAGGATTGTTCCCCCACTGAGGATTAACAGGATTAACATTACCTTGGTTATTCCAATTAAAGTTTGGATGATTCTTCCAACCTGGATTATAATAGTTTAAATAAGGATTATTTTGTCTATTATTTATCAAACTTATAGTTTCATATGAATATTGAGCATCTACAATTTTTCCAAATGAATTTTTATTTTAACACTGGAGGTGTTTGAGAAGAATTCATTTCGTATTGATCTATTTTCTTTGAAAGAGCAGCAATTTGAGAAACTATCATAGTTAAGCATCTAAATCATGAATACTGAACCGACCCTGTGCTTTTATCCAATTTAAATTTACTTTAGTAACAATTAAATATTTTAATCTTTTAATCACAGAGTTGCTTTCAAACTCAAGTATACTTATCGTTCAAGTAATATAGGGCTCTAATGGAGTCCTGGATATCGATCCCATAGGGAGAGTATTAAAGCCTACGGACTATGATTATAAAAATCAATTCAGAATTACAACTAAATCGAAATGCTTATCTGTCACTAATATGCAATCGATATAATATGAAACTTATAATAAAATCTAATTTACTAACAATTTACTAATACTACTAGAGTTAAGTTCAAATATAGATAATAGCAAGAATCTTTCTCCTCAGTTAAGATTTTTAAGTGAAGTGATAATTATAATTAGTTTTAATATGTTGTGCCAAATAGGAGCATACATATTCATTACCCTTTGGTCCAGGCATAAAGAACATTGACTAATCCTTTGCATGGTTACTGATTCTGCAGCTAGGCTGGGAGGATACTGACTCCAACTTCGGAGTTCCCACGTTCCCCTCACCTGAGGGCTAACAATGTACACATCAGCACCCAACTGATAGGACCGAATTGAGGATTTTAGCCTGTCACTCTAAAATCTCCAATTCTACGCCCAATTAATATTATTTCCTTATTTATTTGCACTTCTACCTTCAAGGATTTACCCGTTTACCTTGCAAAGAGAATTGTGATACATACAAGTTAAGAATCCTTAGCCCGCAGTTAGGTCTTAAGAATTCTTTACGGATTTTAATAATACAAATGACCAATTCGTATAGTAAAGTAAGTTTAGGTATAGTACCATCAAAACTTCTTTTATAATTTATTTAATAGACTAATTATATAATCATTTCACAAAAACATCAAAACCAGGAGAAAGATAGAACAACTACTCGGGAATTCATGAAGAGGATGCAATAAAACTTAGATTTCATATAATAAAGTAAAGTTCTACACACTAAAAACAAATAAACACTACTTATCTCAAATTCCTCCCCAAGCAAACTCTTTGAAGTTCCTCTGGATCTTTTCCTTAGAATTCTCCTTTGAAACATCAATGTGGAAGAGTTCTCTCACTTCCCTTCCACTCTTGCAATCCCTTGAAGAATTCCTTACAAGTTCTCTATTTGAACTCTCTACTCACTAAATTAAAATCACTAATTGACTCTCTTTTACACTGTGGACTCACTAACAATCACTTTAGAAACCAGAAGAAGAGCCTTTTTTCTGCCAAAATTTGTTCCTTTCAAAGTTGTAGAAGAGTCTTTAAGGGTTATGAAGGTGCCCCTTCGAAAATAGTCCATATTCGACGTATTTCTGGAAAAATTCATCAACCGCGCCGTCGGCGGCCTTGAGGCGCCATTGGTGGCCTTCTAGAAATTATGCATTTGAACAGACCCCGCCGTCGGTGGCCTCCCTAATAATTAATTCTGAACTCTTGGGAATAACACGCCGTCGGCAGCCTCTACCTCGCCGTCGGCGGCTTAGGTCAAATTTACATAATTTAGTCCTTTTTGTTCCAAATCCGCTCATTTTTGCATATTTTCGTTCCCTTGTCCTTAATTCTTCATACCTGCAGAAAAACAACAAAAATATCTTTCTTTAAAGTTCAATATCATTAAAATCAGTGTAAAATAAACATGAAAATCTCGACCTTTTTTTCTTGAGTCAAATACTGGCTACTTTCTTAGGATTTACCCTTTCAGCAGGCCATTGAAAATTATTGGTAGCCATTTCTTCGATTAAAGAATAAGCTTCTTCAAAAGGTTTAGACATTAATGATCCACCAGCATCAGCATCAACAATGGATATAAGAGATCCTACTAATCCATTATAAAAAGTTTGATTAATTAACCAATCTGGTAAAGCATGATGTGAACATTTCCTAAGAAGTTCTTTAAATCTTTCCCAAGATTCATATATCGATTCTCCCTCATACAGACTGAAAGATGTAATATCATTGCTAAGCTTAGCAGTCTTAGATGGTGGAAAATATTTTGATAAGAATTTTTGTGAAAGTTCTCCCCAAGTTCTAATAGATGCAGGTGCTAATGAATATAACCAAGCCTTAGCCTTATCCCTTAGTGAAAAAGAAAAAAGTTTAAGTTTGCATCATCAAACACTCTGACATATTTAAAAGTAGCACAAAGTTATAAGAAACTTGCAAAATGTAAATTAGGATCTTCGTTAGGAGTTGCCCCAAATTAATTATTTTGTACCATTTGGATAATTGTAGGTTTAAGCTCAAACGAATTAGTAGCTACATTTGGATTTTGAATGGTTAAGTAAATTTCATCAAATGTAGGGTTAGCGTAATCTCTTAGTGGTCTAGATTGATGTTCATTTTCTATTCTTTGGTTGTTTACGTTGTTTTCCATTATATCAAGATTATCAGGATTTCTAGGTTCTTTTCTCAGTTTTTTAATTCTTCTAACAGTGCGTTCAAATTCCGAATCGTAGGGTATAAGATTTTCATATCCAAATTTACGCATACAATCGAAATCAGTACACAGAAAAAATAGTTGACTAAAAAATAATAAGTTGCAAATTCTTTTAAAAAGTTTTCTAATTGTCCTAATTTGTTCGTTACTCTAGTTAGTTTATATATATAACTATCTTTCTAACTATCCCAATGCTCTAACTATCCCCGACAACAGCGCCAAAAACTTTAACCACCCCGCGCACTTTGCGTTAATTTAAAATTGCTTTTATTTGATAAAGGTGTGTATAAAGATATTCAGTAATCTCAGAGCTAGCTTTCAACGCAAGTATATGTATAGTTCAAGTAATACAGGGCTCTAATGGAGTCCTGGATATCTATCCCACAGGGATAGTTCAAGAGCTACGGTCAGAGGCTATGAACTAGGATTATAGAAACCAATTTAGAATCGCAATTTTGTAAATCGAATTGCCTATCTGTCACTAATATGAAATCATAAATAAGATAAAATTTTAATAAACTAGTTCTACCACAGTTAACTAATTCTCCTAATTAAGTGAAATTCAAATAGATAAGCAAGAATCCTTCTCCTTATTAAGAAACTTTAGTGAATGGATAATTAAAATTATTTTAAAAACGGTGTTGTGCCAAATAGGAGCATACCTATTCTTTATCCTTTGGTCAAAGAATAAAGAACATTGACTAATCCTATGCTTGGTTACTAAATCTGTGGCTAGGGTGGGAGGATACCGGCTCTCACTTCGGAGCTCCCACTTTCCCCTCGCCTGAGGGTTAACATCTACATATCAGCACCCAAACGATAGGATCAAATTGAGAATTTTAGTCTGTCACTCTAAAATCTCGAATTCTACGCCCGATAAATATTATTTTTCTCTTTATTTGCACCCTACTTTCAAGGACTTTGAACTCCCTGAATCTTGGATGTAATCTTCACTATAGTTTTTAAACTCAACATATTTTAACTAATCAATTGGCCATATTGAAAGTAAATTAAGATTTAAGTGAAAAAATTATCACAACTTCTTTTAAAATTCTCTTAGCACACTAATTTAAATTACCATTTAACAAAAATATCAAAACAAGGAGAAAGATAGAAAAACTACTCAGATTTCATGGAGAAGATATGACTAAACTTGGATTTCATATATAAAAACAAAGTTTGACAAACTAAAATAAATAGATACAACTTATCTCAAATTCCTCCCCAAGCAAACTTCGTGATGTTTTTCTTAATCTCTTCCTTTCTTTACAGCACGCAAAATTCTCATTTGAAACAGCAACGAGGAAGAAATCTCTCGCTTCCCTTCCACTCTTACTATCTCTCGAAGAATTCTTCACAAATACCACTAGTTGAACTCACTATCTAAAACTATAATGGAAACAAGACACTAACTAACACTCTAGTGACACACTATAGACTCGGTGGACTCACTAACAACAACATACAACAACAATGGACACTATTTTCAGTCCCAAAAATTTTCTTTTAAAGTGGTTGAAGAGGTTCCAAGAGTTTCTCAAGCATCTCTTTAAAAATTGTCCACATTCGATGCACCTCATGAGAGAACTGACTTTCCCGCCATCGGCGGCTTCGATCGCGCCATCGGCGGCCTTCTAGAATTCTTAGCCTTGGACTCTCTTTCATATGGCCCACTGTTGGAGGCCTCGATCTCTCCGTCGGCGGGCTTTCTTGTAATATTTTTCTGAACTCTCGGGAAAATCTGTTGCCTACACCTTAGATCAAATCTTCACATTTTTGGTCCTTTTTGCTCCAAATTTGCTCTTTTTTGTATTTTTTCGCTCCATCGTCCATAAATCAACGTATCTGCAACAAATCATCAAAAATACCCTTTTTTAAAGTGTAATATCATCAAAATCAATATAAAATAGACATGAAAATCTTAAAGTATTTTTAGTGGGTCAGTGAACTGTCGGCATATTTTTAGGTTATGTGTTGTATTTTAAAAAGGGGGTCGCCTACAGAAATTGTCGGCGAATTTTAAATTTAATTTATATATATATTTTTTGGAAAGTAGCATTTGATTTTGAAAATAATTTTAAGTTTGAAAATTTTAAGATATGAAATCAAACCGATCTCACATCTCGAAATAGTTTATATAAACGAGCACCGCACCACAAACTGTGTATCTATCCAGAAGAATAGATACACTGCTTGATGATGGGGCTCGATTAAATAAACTAGAAGATTTGTGACATCCGTTTGGTCTACAAACCAATTTTATAAGCCGACAAGTTCCTCTGCTTAATACAAAGGAATTAAGCAGGGTTTATATTACCTGGGTTCTTAAAGTTCCCTATAAGGGCAAGCCCCTATAGTTAATTACATCTTAAATGTCCGAAGACACTTAAGAAAACTCTCGATAATGATCAGTGGTTTTGCTCTTAAGAATTTTAAAGTTTAAGGTTTTCATAGGATTTGAGTTTTGGAAATTTCAATAGGGAATGGATCAAATTTAGAACAATTTATTTTAAGCGTCCAAAGAAAGAGAAGTAGGAGAAGCTGAGGATCTAAGAAGAATTTTGGCAACTTCTCAAATTATCCTATTGTTTGGCTTCAATTTGGGAGTTTATCTAATGTTTCAATCCTGCCAATTTTATTTAATTAGGACTTATATTCGTATGACATGATCATACAAATAGCCTTGAAGATATGAGGGTTTATGTCGTACCAAACAACTACCTTGGAATCCTAAGACCGGTTAGGGCTTAATTTGCATAATATGATTATGAAAATGCCTAACGAAAAGGATGAGGATTTACGTTGCACTAAGCAAACTACCTCGAAATCCTATGCCTTGGTTATTTAATTCTAAGAAAGATTTGCTGAAGTAGATCCGAGTTTTGCTAACGACGATGGTCGTGCTGCCCACCATGCTCCTAGCTCCTTGTTGTTGCAGAGGTTTAGTTTTAGAAGTTATAAATCAAGAGATGAGAGAAGTGTTTTGGTTTAGAGGAAATCTGAAAATCCAAGTGTTTTTAATATTTTAATTAAAACAAATCTTAAAGCTGATTAAACAGAACCGATTAAGATCCCACGGTTCCGTCATCCCGGCACCGTTATTTTCATCGAATTCACTTAATCCAAATGAATTTGCTAAACTCAACTGAATGAGTTCCACACTTTCATTTAGACCTTGGGAAATCCTGTTAGCAACACGTGAGTTACATCATCTGAGGTATTCCCGATCATTCAATGAGACGTTTTAATTTAGTTGCAATTGTAGTTTTGTTGTTCTGTTTGTGATTACATTTTGAGTTGTTTTATATTTTGGAATATTGTGGCAGTGAATTTTATCTTGTAATGACTTTTAATTTTGTTTTGGTTTCAGTTCAGGGACTATCCTAAAGGTTTTGGTTTTCATGCAACAGTCTTGTTTAACATGCAAAAAAAGTAAAGTACAGTGCATGTAAGTAAATTGCAATAAAGTAAATTGCAATAAAATAAAAGCGTACCTGGAGGGTCTTCCCGTCATCCCAAGCTAAACTTAAAACACATGTTAAGGCATTTAAATATTTATAACAAGTACCTAGGTAAAGCTAAGGGACAGGTTTTGGTTGTCTACCAAGATCCATAGTCTATTGCTTAGTCATCTCCTATGACGTCTAGGTTCTTGTATTTTATTTATGGATGATTTTCTTCATCAAAGAATATTTAAATTCAATTGTTCTTCTAAAACATCCCGTCATATTGAGGAAGTGCTTAGGACGATTCCTAAACATCTTTTCAATACATCCGAGATTATTTTGAGTCCAAGTAAATTTAGTTGCACAGGTAAATTAATCATCCAAGAGTTTAGTTAAACTTTGTCTCTTACTCAGTGAACTTGGGTATTTGATTGCCTGATGAATGAAGTGACATCTCACTTAATACTCTATTTAGGAGTTATAATAATTAAAGCCTTTAAGGGCAAGTTGGTTTATTGAGAATTTTAATCATTCTTAGTTTAAAGTTTGAGTTAATGGTTTAAAGTGATTTAATCTAATTATGAGGTTTTAATTAATAATTTTAAGTTTGGAATAGTGTTCAAATTATTTTTGGTTTAAATCTTTATACTTTAGGTGATCTTAATATTTTAAATTTGTTTTACTTTTATTATTGAATGATGTTAACTTAATTTAATTTAAATTAATTTAAATTTTTTTAATTTAGCTTAACTTAATTGTTAAAATGTTAATTTAATTTAATTTTAATTTTAATTTAATTTTTACTTAATTTAATTTAATTTAATTTAATTTAATTATTTTTATTAAACTATTTAATATTTTGAACTTTTTCTTTAATTTAAGGGTTATTCATTTTTTTAAAATTTTTAATTTACTTAGTTTGCTTTATCATTTCAATCTTAATTAAAATTTAAATATTGTTGAAGTGATTTATTTAGGGATTTTTTTATTAAAGGATTAAAATCCTCTCAAATTATATCCCTATTTTTAATAATTCAGATTTTCATTAATCTTCCGAAATTAAAATTGTTTAAATAATTAAAGTTTCATTTTTGGTTTATTAAAAGTGATTAATGGGTTCCTACCCTTTTAATTTCCCAAAATTTTAATCATCCAAGAATGATAAAATCAAATATTTCACTCTCCATTTTAATTAAACCTAAAATTTTAATAAAGGGGTTTAAATTCTTTAATTACCTTTATGCCCTTTTAGGCTTATTTATTTCATAACTCACTAAGTTGAGCTCAAATGAATTTCAAATTTTTATGTCACTTCACTCACATGTCAATTAAGACATTAGAGGAGAAAATGTGATTTTTCTGAATTTAATTTATTTATATAATTATTTTTTAATGAAAAATAGGGATTTCAAGGAAAATTCAAAAACATGACTAAGGAAAGGTTTCTGTCCTTAAAAAAATTATGAAATGTTCCTAATGACTAGAGGACCACTTGGACCAATTTTGGTGATTTTTTGAATTATATTTTATTTATTATAATTATTTTTAGTTTAAGAGTATTAATTAATTCTAAAATAAAATTAAAGTTAAAAAATGAATTTTACATTTTTTTTAAATTTCTTTGACCTCAAGGAGTTAAAAAAAAAATTTTTACAATTTTCTGATTTTTCTTTGATTTATTGGAATTAATTTAGTGAAAAGGTTGGAAAATACATTTTTTAATATTAAAAGTTGTTTTAAGCATTTGAAATTCAATATCTTTACTTTGAGACTTGGGAAAAATATTTTTTGGTTTATTCCTAAGTGATTAGGAGTCAAAATATGACATTTTTATGATTTTTAATATTTTTGTGATTTTTATTATTTTTTAATTATTTAAAATATTAAAATATGATTAAAAATAAAAAATTTTAGAAAATTTCAATTTTAATTTTTATAGACTTCTCTGATATCAGAGAGCACACAAAACCAATTTGATGAATTTTTGAAATGTATTTTTGGATTTATGAATTTTTAAATTTTAATTTTGGTTATGTGACTTAATTAATTCATTTAGTGAGGCTAAACATTTCCAATTGATATCAAATTTTTTTATGAGGTTCCTCTGATCCTAAAGTTCAGTGGAAAATTATTTTCAAGTTATTTTGATGTGTGGTTAATCCTATTTAATTAAAATTTGATTTTAAGTTTTTGGCTAAATTAGAGTTTGTTTGATTGAAATAAATCATGAGATAATTTTCTAATGTTTCTTTGGTCAAAGGGAATATACTCTAATTTTTCTAGATTTTTCTAAGTAACATGGTAATTTTTATAATTATTATAGGAAAACTGAATCATAATATTGAAAAATAGATATCTCATCATGGAAATCTTTCCTGACTTTGAAAAAATCAGGAAAGATCAACCATTATGCATAGAATAACATACAAAAATTTTAAGTTATGGTGAAGCTCCTACATGCATGAAGAATTAAAATATTGAAAACACTATTTAATTAATTGAAAATAAAATATGCATTAAATAAAAATAAAATTACTTTCACATTATTCTCCTCATTTTCATAAGCAAGAGAGTATTTTTATTTTATTTTTTGGAGTTTTCTAGGCAAAGTTATGATTTTTTGAAGTTTTGTGTCAAAAACAAATCCAAAAAATCCATTTCCCGCTCAATCCACGTGTCGCTCTCCTATTGGCCAGCTTAGTTCTGTATGGCGCCTATTCACGGATGAAGATCCGTCCAACTGCATCAGGGCCGTCCGTCAGATACACGCTTGATCGGACGGCTGCTGCTCCTCTCTCCTAGTGCTATTCACCCAAAATCGTCCACCTTCAAACCTTGATATCTCACTCGTTTCTCAACGAAATCGAATGAATTTTTTTTAAAATGATCATCTAATCGAGTAGCACACATCTATATGGTGATGATATACTTAAAGCATGTGAATATTTACAGAAATTTAAAATAAGCTCGGTTGGAGGAGAAAAAAATTGATACCTATGTCCAAGAGGTGAGGCCTCAATTAGAAATGGTTTGATTGAACTTAGAAATTCTTGGAGAAGCTTTGGAAACAATTTGGCATGGTCTCCCCATGGTAAATCTTCAATCTCCTCCTCTTGGCCATGGAGGTGGGGTTTAAATAAGGAAGGTTATGGTGGAGCTTTGGGTGGCCATGGGGGTTGATTAGTGGGTTCAAAATATGTGTTTAGGTGGAGGGGAGGTCGAGTTTGATTTTGGTGCAATCAATTTGGGATTGCCATGTGTAAAGTCAAGGATTTAAATGGCATTGGTGTAAGGAGCATTTTTGGTCCAATTTGGGTCAATTCATGGTTTTGGCTTGGTTCACTCACCAAGGCTTGATTTGGGCTGATGTGAGATCATTTGGGTCAGCCTCACATGTGTAGTGAAGTCTCCATCCAAGGTGAGGTGGCCAATTTTGGTTAAAGTGTATCATTGATGGGGTTAAAAAAGGTTTAATGAAGGCTTAGGAAAGGCTCCCCTCTTCTTGCCATAAGTGGCATGGTGAGGTGGAAAGGGTGCCCCATGGCTTACATATGGCTTATGCATGGCTCCATGGCTCATTTAGCTTGCTCATGGCTTGGGAAAAGGTTGACTCACTTGCATGGAAAAGGGTTATTTGGAATTTTGAAAACTTTGGATTCCTTTGATGGGATTTGTCATGATGCTACAAATGGGTTGATTTCATGATGGTTTAAAACTTTGGTCAAATAGGATTATCAAAGGAATGATGAAGAAAAGGTTTCATGTGGGCTTCGGGATGGATTTTGGGCTTTTGAATTTGATGGAAATTGGGCTTTTAAAGGCTTTATGGAAGTGGGCTTTTAAGTTTGAAAAAAATTGATGGATGGAGATTTTGTGAAATATTGGGCTAAACAAATGTTGGGTTTAGTTTAGGAGTGTGGCATGAGTGATTTGGAGAAGGTTTGGTGTCATTTGAAGTTAAACAGGCCTTTTTGGTAATGGGGCCCAAAATGGGTCAAATTGGGCTAACTTTGGTTATCTTGGGTTAATGTTGGTTTAAGGTTGGATTTAATGTAAAATTAATGTTGAGAAATGTTTAGGGGAGTGTTATAAAGAGTTTGCAACTTTGGTTGGGCTTTGATTTTGGGATTTGGGCCTATTTGGGTTAGGTTTGGGTTTAGGTCAATTTATGGGATTTAGGCTTCAAATTGAAATTGGATCCAAATGTTAATCACTTTAGGCTTGGATTTCATCTAGATTTATATTAGGGATATGGAATTGAAGTTTAGAATTGAATTGGACCAAAATTGAGGTCAATTGGGGTGGTTTGGTTTGACATTGCGCTCACTTTAGGTTTAAAATGGATCAAATTGGGGGTTTTGGTAAAAGTGGGTTAAATTGATAAAATTGGCTTATGGTGTAGTTGAACAAAATGAAATTGGGAATATTTGGGATTTTTTGGAGTTTGTTGGGAATTTTCGGAATTTATAGAATTTTTGGCTAAGAAGGGCATTTTGGGTATTTGGAGGGTATTGGGGGGTATTTTTGGAATTTTTGGTATAGCTAGCTAAGGATGATCAATTTGAGTGGGGGGAAATGTTTAGGATTGGTTTTGAGGGATTTTGGGTAATTTAGGTGATTTTGCAAATTTTGGGTAGTTTCAAGGGCATTTGGTAGGTTTAGTGGGTGTAGGGCCCCGGGGTCAAAAATTGAAATTTTGGAAAAATAAAGATTGATCAAATTTGAGTAGAATGGAATCACTTTGGTTGAGACATGAAGCCATATCAAGCCCATAAGATCCATGAGAGGACTCATTTGAGGCATTCACTATGTTATTCCTAACCCTCTTAGCTAAGGGCCTAGGGGTTAAGGTCCATCCATATGAATTACCTACATGAGTCAGGAAGTCAAGCTAGGCATGAATAGTTTTAGGATTTGGAATGTGTGTGAAAGTGTAATGTGTGCAGGTCAACCCTCACCAGACTAGGCCACCCAGGGTAGTCCTAAGGCCAAAGAGTCCTATAGGGAACTCATCCTTTAAACCTCCACATTTGATCTTAACCCTCCAAGTGAATTAGGGGTTTACAATCAGGCATGTGGTGTTTGCAGGGAGTTAGGAGGTGTTTAAATTTCTAAATGGTGGGTGCCATCTCTAATCCTCTAGGATAGTCAAAGGGAAAGCCTAAGGCTAGATCCTAAGTACTAAGGACAGAAAAGACCTCACCAAAAATGAGGTCAACATGAACAATGCTTCTAACTATTTTTACCTGTAGTTAAATTTTATTTAATATCTACATACTTCAGAAGAATCAAAAACCTAGGACAAAAAGTTTAGCTTGCTTGTTGTTTTTCTCTCTCTTTTCATAATTTGATATGCACTAAAAAACTTAAGTTTAGGGGAGGAAAAATTAACTTTTATTTTTTCTCAATTAAAATATATTTTTAAAATTACTTTAATATGACTTAAAGTAGTTGAGCTTAACTTTAGATAACTAAATTTTTTATTTCATTTAAATATCATAGTAGATTTGAATGAAAATTTTTAGTAATGAAGGCTAACTTTATGGGGCTAAGATATTTAGTATAAGAGGATTAGACTATAGTTGACTATTTAAAGTAAAGAAAACTATATATTTGAAATATTAAGAGTCTTAAAGTTTTATGGGAGGAGAAAAGATTGTCACTCTATGATGAATCATTTAAAAGCTAATATATACCTATAAAGTAAAGAGTTGTTTCAAGTTCCAACTTTAGGGAGAGGAGAGTGAAGTTCAAAATAATTAAAGGCTATCTAGATATAGTAATCCTCACAAGAAAAGAAAAAGAGAAAATGAAAAAGAAAAAAAAAGATTGAAAAGCAATCTGAAAAAGAAAAGAGAAAAGAAAGAAAAAGAAAATATATGTGAGGAGAAGCTATAGGAGATGCCTAATAAAAAATTGGCCTCACTTGAATCAACTTAAGGTAAGAGCTTCGTTACATTTTTGAATTTATATTTAAGTGTTAGCATCTTTAGTAATAGATTTCTCATAAGTTTCTTTTTCATATGATCCTTCAAAGCACCCTTAATGTGACAAATTATGGTTATTCTTGAATGAATAGGAGGCTAGAACTCTTATACTTGATTACCAAATGTTTTTACATCTATAATTTTGACCTATGTTACTGAAATGTTTTTTAAAGTCTTGCTATTATATTCATTTAAATAAAAAATCATAGTATTATTTAAGTAAAGTTTAGTACTAAGAGCCATATTTTTGTGTAGTAAAAGGATTATTTGAGGACAAGTAATTGTTAAGTTTGAAGGATTTTGATGCACCAAAAAAATGTTTGATTTTATATATATATTGTACTCATTTTAGGTGAAATTGCACTTTAAAAGAAGATATTTTTCATGTTTTGCTGTAGGTATGATGAATTTAGGCAATTGGATCAAAAAGAAACGAATTTGGAGCGAAAAAAGGCAAACAACAAGATTTTGAAGTTTTAGCCGTTGTCGCTAGAATGAGCGCCGACGACGCATTTTTCCAAAGAGCCCAAGTAATTAAGTGCGATAAGGCGTTGACAACGCCCAATGTCGATGGAGGCCAAATTCAATGTATTTGGACGACTTTAGGAGGGATTCTTGAAGCATCTCTTCGAAAAATCATTACTATACTATTTTAACTTGATTTTGGTGTAAAGTGTTGTTTTGTGAGGGATTCTTCTCAAAAGAGTTGTAGGAGGAGAGGTAAAGTGAGAGATTGCTTCTTCCCTACTATTCCAAGAAAAAATTGTGCGTTGTTGTGAAAAAAGAAGGAGATTCAAAGGAACTTCAAGGGATTTGCTTGGGGAAGAAATTGAGATTAGTTGTATTTACTTCTTATTGTTTGTATGAATTTGCTTTTATATATAAAATCTTTGTTTTTCCTTATCTTCCTCATGAATTATGAGTAGATTTCTTTGTCTTTCTCCTTGCAATGGTATATGGTGAAGTGATTGTTTAGATTGGATGTGTCATATCAATGTTAAGAAATTTTGATGATTTTTTAATTCACACTTCATTTACTTTTCGATATGGCCAATTGAATTGTTAAAATTTGTTGTGAAACATACGGTCTGAAAGGAATATGCTTTCTACAATAAAAGTAAAGATTACATTCAATGTTCATGAATGAGTGATGTGGTTCACGAGGGTTGGGTTTAAATAAATAGGGAAATATGTTTATTGGGCGTAGAGTTGGAGATTTTACGGTCAAAGACTAAAATCCACAATTTGGTTGTTTGGAAACTAAAGTGAGAGTTAGCCTTCAGGTGAAGGGAAGTGGGAGCTCTGTAGTGAGAACCAGTATCCTCCCAGTTTATCCATAAATTTAGGGACTAAATCTATGATTAGCCAATGTTCTCTATAGCACTCGGAAGACGATAAAGAATAGGTATGCTCCTATTTGGCACAATACAAGAATCTTACTAATCATTATCATTCACTGACCATAACATCAATGTAAGGAGGAAGACACTTTCTAAATTTAAACATTGCATTACAAAACTTATAATAGTAGTATTTAACTTTAATTTGAAGTATAGAAAGCACTTTAGTGATCTTAAAATATCCAGCATCATTAAACTTTAATAATTTGTATTTACTTTAAGTGCATTGAAAATTTGAATATTGGATTTTTGTGCTACGCTTGAAGGTTTACTTCCTCCCTGTGGGATCGATAACCAGGACTCTGCTAGAGCCCTGTATTTCTTGAAAGATACATAAACTTGCGTGTAAATTAGCTGATTTTTTTAATAAAATGATTATACTTTATGACCGAATAGAAAATACTTTTAAAAATATTTATTCCAAGGTTGCAGCCACGAATCATTCAGTAAGATCTTTTGCCAACACTACTACTGAAAGATAAATTACGCCTTTTTGAAGAACTACAGATTAACAAGAATAGAGCTTTTAAATTGAAAAAAGGAGTTGAATTTGACACATTTGGACCAGTTGATGACATTGAATTTTACCTAATTGTTACTAATGAACCAAAAGCAGACCGTCTTGAAACTACAAACGACACCGAAGATAAGAAAATACAAGATGAACTGCCAGAATTTGAGCAGCAAAACAAATCGATGATTGATGAACTAATAGAGATTAACTTGAGAATAGAGGGAGATCCTAGGGCTACCTTTATTAGTTCTTTGATGGATGAAAAAGAAGTCGTAGAAATGATCGAGGTATTGAAAGAGAACAAATATTGTTTCACTTGCATTTACATTGAGATGCCCAGTTTGGTGCTTGAAGTCACAGTATACAAGCTTGGAATATATCCTTCCGTGACTCTAGTTAAACAAGTTCATAAGAGGATGCAACTTGAAATCAAGCAACAACTTACAGCAGAGGTCAATAATTTAATAGATGCTAAGTTTGTGTGGCAAGAAAAATATCTGAAATAGTTAGCTGACATAGTTTCAATCAAGAAGAAGAATGGCCAGATATGAATCTATGTAGATTTTAGAGATTTGAACAAAATATGTCCAAAAGATGAATTTCCATTGCCGATTTTACAATGAATGGTGGACTGCATCGTTACATGCAATGTACTCTTTTATGGACAGATAGTCGGGATACAATCAGATAATAATGGGACCTGAAGAAGAAATGTTTACAGCTTTCAGGACACCGATCAGAATACATGGATACACAGTAATGCCTTTCGGATTGAAGAACGCCAAAGTAACATACCAGCATGCAATGACAAAGGTCTTCGATGATCTTATCCACAATTAAGTACAATGCTACATGGATGATTTAGTCATCAAAGGCAAACAAAAGGAAAACTATTTGCATGATTTTAGAATTATTTTCAAAAGGTTGAGACAATTTAATCTTAAGATGAACCCTTTAAAGTGAGCTTTCGGTGTCACTTCTGAGAAATTTTTGGAATTTTTTATTCTCCATAGAGGAATTGGAATCAAACCGAAGAAGATTATAACAATCGTAGAAATGCCACCTCCCAAAACATTGAAACAATTATGATCTTTTCAAGAAAGGCTAGAGTACCTAAAGCACTTTTCTCCAATATGTTAGGACGGTTTCAGTTCTTTTTGGCATTAATAAAAAAAGATGCCAAATTCATTTGGGATGAAAAATTCCATCGAATTTCAAATATACTAAACAATATCTAATTACACCGTCTATCTTAGAAGCCTCTATCTCTGGAAGACCTTTGATACTTTATACTATGGCTTTAGACGACTCTATCGGAGCTCTGTTAACTTAGGTCAATGACATGAATAAGGAAAACGCTCTTTACTACTTGATTCGATATCTGATTCTAATGGAGTTAAAGTACCCTCCTATTGAGAATCATTGTTTGGCTCAAATCTCACTACATAAAAGCTTAGACATTATATGCTTTCTCACAAGGTCAACCTTATTTTGAAGTTAAATCGTTGCAATACTTGATGACCTAACTGACGCTTTACGGTAGGTTTGCAAGGTAGTCATTGATTTTATTGCAATTTGACATTACTTTTGTACCTCTTTGTGTTGTCAAAGGGATGATCTTAGAGGACTTCCTCGCAGTGCGACCACTACCAACATACTCTTTGCTCAACGATGAGTTGTCAGATGATTAGATAATGAGTTTAGAAGACCTCGATGACCAACATTGTAGCTTCATTAGTACATAATGATAGACACTTACAAACAGTGGTACTGGCAAAGCAGGAGTCAAATTAATCTTCATCACACCATAAAAAGCGATGTTGCAGAATGGGAAGTGTTAGATAACAATTTGACAGCCCACCAGATAAAAAAAAAGATTGTTGTCTTATGCTTCGATAGATAATGTTCTGTACAGAAGGTCCTTTGTGTAAATGTGCCTCAAATGTCTCAGTAGAGTAGAGCCCAAGAAATCTTCAAAGAGGTGCACTTCGGACTTTACGGAGCTCACCAGTCAGGCTCAAATATGAAAAAAAAAATCAAATGTCTAGAGTATTAGTGGCTGAAGATGATGACAAATTGCATAAGGATGGCAAGGAATTGCCACCAATGTTAGATACACAGAGTCGTCTTACATCAACCTCCAAATGTACTGTAGCTGATAATCATGTCGTGGCCATTTAAGTGTCGGGTATAGACATCGTGGGTTCAATACACCTTCCATATTTGAGAGGATACCAGTTCATAGTTACAACGACAAACGATTTCTTAAAATGGATGGAGGCGGTACCGCTAAAGGAAGTTTTAGCTCAGCACGTCCTATAGTTCTTTAAAAATCATATTCTCTATAGATTTAGTGTACCATGAATAATTATCTCTGACAATGACTCTGATTTCAAAAGCATTGAGATCAACAACTTCGTTTAATGACATGGCATAGATTGGAGATAGTCTACGATCTATTACCTGACACACCTAAAAATGTACTATTTTTTATATACATTTTATGTTCATTTTTAATGATATTGCACTCTAAAGAAATGTATTTTGCATGTTTTTAGTTACAGGTATAAGAGATGGATTTTTAGAGAAAAAGGAGTGAATACAGTGTAAAATAGGGTTAAATGGTGCAAGGTAGCACAAAATGAATAGGCACCTAGGAGCCAGCTTCTAGCGCCTAGACGCTAGACCCCATATGTGAATAAAAAAAGCCAAGAGCCATGGCTCCAGGGACTGGCACCTAGGCACCAGAAAGTTATATTGGGCTTCTAGAAAATTGGCACCTAAGCTCCATAGTTGGGTGGCTAGGTGCTAGAATCGGTTTTCTTCTAAATGCATTGAATTGTAAGAGAACTTGGAGGAGCATCTGAAGTGACTCTTGGGGATTTCAAGGTTTATTTAAAATGAGGGAGAGGAAGAATGAAAAAAATGAAGTTTTTGGTGTGGTTCTTGGTTTGTTGGTGTGTGTGTGGGTGTGTCTATTGGAGTAAAATTTTAAGCAGAGTTGAGAATTCATCAAAAGAACATCAGAAGATTTGCTTGGGGAGAAGTCTAAGATAATTACTTTGTATTTCTTTTAGTTCTTCTTACTGTGTGAACTTGATTTTAATATAAATCATGTTTCGTTGAGTTTCCTCATAAGATCTGAGTAGTATTCTTTATCTTTCTCCTTACAATAAGAATCAATCATGTGAAGGATTAGAATTGTGTAAGATTTCTCTTATTCCATACTTATGATGATTCAATACTTCGTACTTAATTTACATATTCAATCTAGACAATTAGTATGTTAAAACTTATTTTAAATCCATAATGATCTGGGAAAGCTATGTATTCCTCAACTAGTAAGAATCACATTAATCTAGTGGGTGAGTGCTGACCTCATTTTTTATGAGGTCTTTTCTTTCTCTCTCCTTAGTCTTTAGGATCTAGCCTTAGGCTTTTCCTTTGACTAATCTTAGAAGACTAGAAGTGGAAACCACCCTTTAGAAATTCAAACACCTCTTGAATCCCTGCAAACCCCACAAGCTTGATGGTAGACCCCTAATCACCTAGAGGGTTGAAATCAAATGTGGAGGTTTAAATTAAGAGTTTCTTATAGGACTTTTTGGCCTTAGGATACCCCAGGTGGCTCAGTCCAGTGAGGGTTGACTTGCACATACACCACACTCTCACACACATTCCAAGTCCTAAAACCACACTCTCACCCAACTTGACTTCCTGACTCATGTATGTAATTCAGATGGATGGTTCTTAACCCCTAAGCCCCTGGCTTAGAGGGTTAGGAACAACATAGTGAATGCCTCAAATGAGTCCTCTCATGGATCCTATGGGCTTAATATGGCTTCATGGCTCAACCAAAATGATTCTATTTCACTCACACTAGCTCAATCTTCATTTTTCCAAAATTTCAATTTTTGACCCCCGGGGCCTCGGACCCGCCAAACCTACCAAATGCCCTTGAAATGACCCAAAATTTGCAAAATTACCCAAATTCCTCAAAATCAGTCCTTAAACATTTCTCACCATTCAAAGTGATCATCTTTGACCAAAAATTCCAAAAATTCCAAAAATACCCCCAATACCCTCCAAATTACCAAAATGCCCCTCTTGACCCAAAAATCCAAAAATTTCAAAAATTCCCAAAAAATTTCAGAAAATACCAAATATTCCCAATTTCATTTTGTTCAACTACCCCATGGGCCAATTTTGTCAATTTACCCCACTTTTACTAAAATCTCCAATTTGACCCATTTTTAACCCAAATGAACCCAATGTCAAACCAAACCTCCCCAATTGACCTCAATTTTGGTCCAATTCAATTCTAAACTTCAATTAAATATCCCCAATATAAATTTAGACCAAATCCAAGCCCAATTTGATTGACATTTAGGTCCAATTTCATTCTTAAACTTAAAGCCCAATTTTGACCCATGAGCTAAACTTAGCCCAAACCTAACCCAACTCAACTCCAATTAACCCCAAACCTTTTCTAAATCTTCCCTAACATCTCCATAAACAATAAACTAACATAATTTGCCCAAAATTTGGACCCAAACCTTACTCAAATTCAACCCAAACCCAAAATTCCCTAAATTGGCCTAAATCCACCATGAACCCAAATAGTCCCAAATCCCAAGATTGAACCCCAACCAAAGTTGAAAACTCTTCATAACATTCCCCTAAACATTTCACAACATCAATTTTACATCAATTTCAACATTAGCCCAACCTTAGCCTAAGTTAGCCCAATTTGGCCCACCTTATCCCTTTTACCAAATAAACCCAAATCCAACCCAATTCAATCTCAAATCACTCCAAATTTGTTTTAAATCACTCATGACATATCCTTAAACTAAACCCAACATATATTTGGCATGGCCCTTTACAAATTTTGTTGATCTAAAAGCCCATTTTGAAACATAAAAGCCCATTCCCTTAAACCATTTTAAAAGCCCACATTTACCAAATTTTAAAAGCCCAAAGTCCATTCCCAAGCCCACATGAAACCTTCTCTTCATCATTCCTTTGATAATCCTATTTGACCAAAGTCTTAAACCATCATGAAATCAATCCATTTGTAGCATCAAGACAAATCCCATCAATGGAATCCAAAGTTTTCAAAATTCCAAATAACCCTTTTCCATGCAAGTGAGCCAACCTTTTTCCAAGCCATGAGCAAGCGAAATGAAGTCATGGAGCCATGCATAAGCCATATGTAAGCCATGGGGAGCCCTTTCCACCTCACCATGCCACTTATGGCAAGAAGAGGGGAGCCTTTCCTAAGCCTTCACTAAACCTTTTTTAACCCAATTCATGATACACTTTAACCAAAATTGGCCACCTCACCTTGGATGGGGACTCCACCACACATGTGAGGCTGACCCAAATGATCTCACATCAACCCAAATCAAGCCTTGGTGAGTGAACCAAGCCAAAACCATGAATTGACCCAAATTGGACCAAACATGCTCCTTACACCCATGCCATTTAAATCCTTGACTTTATACATGGCATAACCTAATTGATTGCACCAAGATCAAGCTCAATCATGTGAGTTTTTCTCAGCCAAAAAACCTTGGTGAATGAACCAAGCCAACCCTCATGGCCACCCAAGCTCCACCATAACCTTCCTTATTTAAACCCCACCTCCATGACCAAGGGGAAGAGATGCAAAAGATTACCTTGGGGAAACTCTGCCAAATTGTTCCCAAAGCTTCTCTAAGCACTCCTAAGCTCAATCCAATCATTTCCAATTGAGGCCTCACCTCTTGGACAAAGGTATCAAATTTTTCTCCTCCAACCTAGCATGTTTTAATTTTCTGTAATTATTCACATGTTTTAAGTATATCATCACCGTATAGATGTGTGCTACTCGATTAGACAATCATTTTAAAAAAAAAATCATTCAATTTCGTTGAGAATCGAGGGAGATATCAAGGTTTGAAGTTGGACAGTTTTGGGTGAATAGAACTAGGGGAGAGAAGCAGCAGCCGTCCGATCAGGCGTGTATCCAACATACGGTGCTGATTCAGTTGGACGGTAGCTGCATCCATGAATAGAACCACGCCAGCAAATCAGGGAGCGACACGTGGGGATTGAGAGGGAAAATGAAATATTTTATTTATTTTTTACCCTAAACTTCAAAAATGCATAACTTTGTGTAAAAAAATCATAAAAATAAAATAAAAATACCCTCTTGCTCAGTGAATAGAGGAGAATAATATGGAAAAGAAATCAAGTAATTTCATTGAGTATTTTATTTTTAATGATTTATTTACTCTCTGCTTTATTTTAATTTTCCATTTGCATAGGCAATTCACCATGGCATGCGACCATAGGGCTTTTGAAGCCTCTGAACTTGGGAACATTCCCTGAATTTTCCAAACTTAGAGGCCATCCCTATGAGAAGTTATTGATTTTTCAATTGCATGTTACTCTTTTGAGTATTTTAATTCCAATAATTAGCATGTTGAAAAATAAATTCTAGGAAAATTTGGTGATGTTTCTTATGACCAGTGGAACCTAGGAAAAATAGTTTTTGAGTTAATTCACATGGAACAACCCTAATTGGCCTAAACACCCAAAATTGAACTTTAATTAATTAGGGTTAACTACACATCAAATTAACTTGAAAATAAATCTTCACTGATCTTTGGGATTAGAGGAATATCACATAAAAATTTGAAGTCAATTGGACTTGATTAACCCCAACAAATGGGTTGATTAAGCCTCTTAAGCAAAATGGATAAAATTAAACTTTAAAAATTCATAACTCACAAAATACTTTTCAAAAATTCACAAAAATGGTTTTGGAGCTTCTCTGATATCAGAGGAACTTAGGAAAAATAAAATTGTAATTTTATAAAAAAGTTGATTTTTATCATTATTTTAATATTTTTAATAATTAAAAAATAATAAAAATCATAAAAATATTAAAAATCACCAAAATGTCACATTTTGAATTCTAATCACTCAGGAACAAACCAAATATTTTTTTAAGTTCCTAGGATAAGATATTGAATTTTAAAGGCTTAATGTAATTTTTAATATTAAAAAATGTATTTTCCAACCTTTTCACTAAAATAATTCTAATAAATCAAAGAAAAATAAAAAAAATATAAAATTTGTTTCTCTAGACTCCTTGAGGTCATAGAGATTTAAGAAAAATATAAAATCCATTTTTCAACTTTAATTTTATTTTAAAATTAATTAATACTCCAAAACTCAAAATAATTCACATAAATAAAATATAACTAAAAAAATCACCAAAATTGTTCCAAATGGTCCTCTTGTCATTTGGAACATCCCATAAGTTTCTTAAGGATAGAAACATTTCCTTGGTCATGTTATTGAATTTTCCTTGAAAACCCCTATTTTCCATTAAAAATAATTACATAAATAAATTAAATACAGAAAAATCACATTTTCTCCTCTAATGTCTTAATTGACATATGAGTGAGGTTACATAAAAATTTCAAGTTCATTTGAGCTTAATTTAGTGAGTTATAGAATTATTAAGCTTGAAGGGCAAAAGGGTAATTAAAAATTTCAACCCTTAATTAAAATTTTAGGATTAATCAAAAAGGGGAGGGTAAAATATTTGATTTTAAACTGATTTTGGATGATTAAAAGTTAAATTATTGAGGGTAGAAACCTACTAAACATTTCAAATATAATTAAAATAAAACTTTAATTAATTAATTAATTGAAATTTTGGAAGAATAATAGAAATTGGAATTATTAAAGTAGGGATATTATTAAGAGGATATTTATTCTTTAATTTAAAAATCCCTAAGTAAATCACTTCAATAATACTTAATTCTTAATTAAAAAATTAAAATAAAAATCTAAATTAAAATTAAACTAAAATTAAATTAAATTAAAATTAAATTAAATTAAATTAAATTAAATTAAATTAAATTAAATTAAATTAAAATTAAATTAAATTAAATTAAAATTAAAATTAAATTAAAATTAAAATTAAATTAAATTAAATTAAAATTAAAATTAAATTAAATTAAAATTAAATTAAAATTAAATTAAATCAAATTAAATTAAATTAAATTAAATTAAAATCAAATCAAATTAAATTAAAATTAAATTAAACTAAATTAAAATTAAATTGAATTAAATTAAATCAAAATCATTTAACAACAAACCTAAATTAAATTATTAAGAATTAAATCTAAAATAATTTGAACACTATTCCAAACTTAAAATTATTAATTAAAACCTCATAATTAAATTAAAATACTTTAAATTATTAACTCAAAATTTAAATTAAAAATGATTAAAATTTTCAACAAACCAACTTGCCCTGAAAGCTCTTATTATTATAACTCCTAAATGAAGTATCAAGTGAAGTGTTACTTCACTTATAGGATATTCAAATGTCCTAGTTCACTGAGCAAGAGAACCAAACTTAAACCCTTGGATGATTAATTCACTTGTATAATTAAATTCTCTTGAACTTAAAACAATCCTAGAGGTATTGAAAAGATGTTTAAGACTCGTCTTAAGCACTTCCTCAATATGATGGGATGTTTATAAGAACAATTGAACTTAATTGTTCTTTGGTGAAGAAAATCATCCTTAAACCAAAACATAAGAACCTAGACGTCATAGGAGATGACTAGCTATAGGATTAGGACTTTGGTAGACAACCAAAACCTTTCCCTTAGCTTTACTGAGTACTTGTTGAAACATTTAAATGTCTTAACATGTGTTTTAAGTGCGGCTTGGGATGACGGGAAGACCCTCCAGTGTACGCTTTTATTTTATTGCAATTTACTTTATTGCAATTTACTTACATGCATCGTACTTTACTTTTCTTGCATGATAAACAATCAGTTGCATGAAAACCAAAACCTTTAGGATAGTCCACTGAACCGAAACCAAAACTAAATTAAAAGTCATTACAAGTTAAAATTCACCGCCACAACATTTCAAAATATAAAACAACTCAAAATTTAATCACAAACAAAACAACAAAACTACAACTTTAACTAAATTAAAACGTCTCATTGAATGATCGGGAATACCTCGGATGATGTAACCCACGTGTTGCTAACGGGATTTCCCACGGTCTAAATGAAAGTGTGGAACTCATTCAGTTGAGTTTAGCAAATTCATCCGGACTAAGTGAATTCGATGAAAATAACGGTCTTCGGGATGACGAACAGTGGGACCTTAATCGGTTTTGTTTAATCAACTTTAAGATTTGTTTTAATTAAAATATTAAAAACAATTGGATTTTAAGATTTTCTCTAAACCAAAACACTTCTCTCATCTCCTGATTTATGACTTCTAAAACTAAACCTCTGCAATAACAAGGAGCTTGGAGCATAGTGGGCAGCACGGCCATCGTCATCAGCAAAACTTGAGTCAACTTCAGCAAAACCTTTCCTAGTTTTAAACAACCAAGCCATAGGATTTCGAGGTAGTTTGCTTAGTGCAACATAAATCCTCAACCATTTTGTTAGGCATTTGCATCATCATATTATGTAAATTAAGCCCTAACCGGTCTTAGGATTTCGAGGTAGTTGTTTGGTACTACATAAACCCTCACATCTTTCGAGGCTGTTTGTATGATCATGTCATACGAATATAAGTCCTAAATAATTAAAATTGACAGGATCAAAATACTAAATAATTCTTCCTAAATTGAAGCCAAACAATGGGATAGTCGGGAAGTTGCCAAGATTCCTCTTGGATCCTCAACTTCTCCTACTTCTCTTTCTTTGGATTCCAAAACAAACGGTTCCAAATTTGATCCATTCCCAATTGAAAATTCCAAAATCCGATCCTTTGAAAACCTTAAACTTTAAAATTCTTGAGAGCAGAACCACTGATCATTATCGAGAGTTTTCTTAAGTGATTCTCGTCACTTAGGATGTAATTAACTATTGGGGCTTGCCCTTATAGGGAACTTTAAGAACCCAGGTAATATAAACCCTGCTTAATTCCTTTATATTAAGCAGGGGAACTTGTCGGCTTATAAAATTGGTTTGCAAACCAAACGGATGTCACAAATCTTCTAGTTTATTTAATCGAGCCCCATCATCAAGCAGTGTGTCTATTCTCCGGGATAGATATACAGTTTGTCGTGCGGTGCTCGTTTATATAAACTATTCGGGATGTGAGATCAATTTGATTTAATATCTTAAAATTTTCAAACTTAAATTTATTTTCAAAAAATCAAATACTACTTTTCAAATTATATATTTAAATTAAATTAAAAAATTCACCGACAACTTTCGTAGGCAACCACCTTTTCAAAAGACAACACACAACCTGAAAATATGCCGACAGTGAGAAGGTAGCCCATAAGTTAGTGCAAATAGATAGAGAGATGTTTATTGATGGGTGTAAATTGATAATTTTAGGGTGATAAGCTAGAACCTTAACCAATTTGATCTGGAGTTTAGAACTTAAGGCTAGGTTAGTTTAAAATGGTGGGCATAGTATCTAGAGTGACAGACTAGAACCAACCTAGCATAACCAAGAATTTAGGAACTTAACTCTAGGTTAGCCAATGTTCTTTATGCACTCAAAAGAGGGTAAAGAGTAGGTATTCTCTTATTTATCACAAAACTACATTAAATCCTTTTAAATGTTTGATTCCTACATTGGCTATTATTTCATTGCAAGGGGAAAGACTTTCACATAATTTGAAATCTTCTACGTTAAACTAGTTTAGAAACCCTTAGCATTTCCTTTAAGCTTTGAATTAGAACTAGTAAGTGTTACTTATTCCTTTTAACACACATTTTGGCCTTATTTCTAAGATATTTTGTTTGCAGTTTACGTAGAGTTTTTCTTATGTTGATAAAAAGAGTTTCACCTTCCCAGTGGGATCAATAATGGAGTTTTAAAAGAAAATTCTATATTACTTGAATGATACATGCACTTGTGTTTGATGTCATAATTATTAATACCTACGTCACTAGGAGTAGCCACTATAAAACATAAAATTACATTTCCAACACAGAAAAAGCGGTCAAGTTTTTCACACCTTTACTAAAGACTGAAATTAAAGAAGATATACAAGAAACAAGTACATTACAACGGTCATTACCCCAAGGTGAACATTTTAACATAAGCATCAATAAAACTATCATACAAATTTTAAAAAAGAATTTAGAAGATTACAAGCAACAGTGGCATAAAAAATTGCTGGAAGCTTTATGGGCATTTTGAAGAATAGTCAGAACCTTGACCCATTCTACACCACATGCTTTGGTGTATGAGTCCGAAGCTATGCTTCCTCTGGAAGTAAAATTCCTGTCACTTAGGGTAGTTGTGGCAAGTTTATTCTACTAACCATGCAGCAGCAGTAGGAGCGCCAGGTATGCATCTCATAATTTATGTACTACAATTTTACTACTTTACTTTACAACATTTTCCTACTCATGCATGTTTCACTTTACCTAGAAAACTAAACAAAAATACACTTTTTAAAATAATAATATAACTTTTAAACTTTGAACGCACTTAATCTACCCTTTTTGGGTTTATGAGGATATCTCAGATGGGGTAACCTACAGTTGCTAAAGATATATATATCCAATCTAAATAAATTTAACGGCTTGTTTAGACTAAGTAAATTCAAGAGAAAATAGTGGTGATAGGGCGATGGAACCGTGGGATCTTGACTGGTGTCACATAACTTAAACTAAAATCCCACGAAACACTCAAACATTAATGACAAAAAAAATAAAAAATAATATATAAATAATCATAATCCATAACACACTAACCTTGAAACTTCTACTTCGACGAGGAGCTTTGGAGAAAGTCGCAGTAGACGAAGGATGATGATCTACAACAACAAATTTTACACCAACTAAATTTTCATAGTTAAAAACAAAAACAAAACATAAAACTTTGAGGTAGTCTGCCTAGTGCAGCATAAACCCTCACTCTATCTTTATGGCTTTTGCTCATTGAGCAATATAAGCCATGACTCACCTTAGGATTCTGAGGTCATCGTCCGATATGTTGTAAATCTTCCTATCTTCCAGGCTATTTGTATAATCATACATCAAGCATGCATAAGCCCTATAATTAATAATTGTCAAGATTAAACATAAATAATTTTTCTTTGAAATCGTAAAGCCCAACAATAGGATATCTTAGGAAGGTACTGAGATTCGCTTTTATCTTGTGACACCCCCTAGTCCTCACTCCTTTAAATCCTAAAATAAATGTTCCCATTTGATCCACTCCCATTTGGTCTTTCCTTTCGAATACTTTGGAAACTCAGATTTGAATATCTTAAAGATGAAACCCCTGATCCTTATCGAGGGTTTTCTTAAGTGACTTTGATCATTTAGGATGTAATTAACTATAGGAACTTGCCATTATAAGGAACATTAGAACCTATTTAAAATAAACCCTATCTAATCTTCCATATTAGATAGGGGAACCTGCTTATTGCACATAAAGGTTTCACAGACCAACATATGCCATAAACTCATTAGTTTAAGTGGTCTAGCCTTCCAATAAATGATATGCTTATACTTCAGGATAGTGTATTACTAGTGATATCATGCTCGGCCATCTAAACTAAACTGATATATGAGATCTACTCAGTCTTATTTTATGAAATTAAAATATTATTTTTTAAAACTAAAAATTATATACATATACTAAATTATTTTCAAAAAATCTATCAGAATCCCAATCCGGCAGTGACATAATCCTGATCTTGAGGTGAACACTAGGTGGACATGCATTGTTAGTTTTTTCATAATAGCCAAAACTAAGAGCTAGGTTAGGGTTTTTGATCAATACCTTGTCTCAAGAGGTGAGGCCTCGATTTCTCTTAACAAAGAAGATTTCTTTAATGTCACGAAGCTTCTCCTTGTCTCAATTTGACATGAAATTGTGCCTAGCCATGAGCTAGACCAAACGGGTCATGGTTTGGTCTTAGAATATATTTAAGGCTACTAGGGGGCACAAATTTGATTAGGGAGAGTGTCTTTAGTCTTAGTGAAGCTTTTGGAGAGGTCAAATTGAGTTTTGGAGAAGTTGATGTCAAGGTCGAAAGATGCTCTGGATTTTAGTGGAGAAATTTGGGTTTTGTATTGGACAAAAGATATCAGAATGGTGGAGATGGTTTTCTCTAATCAAGGGTTGTGTTTTTTCTGTTGGGAACAAGAGGATTTGAGGGCCATCTAGGGAGCTTAGTGTGCCTTAAGTGCTCTCAGTTTCCCTCTTTAAATAGCCATGGGAGGTCATGAAGAGGACTAGGCTTAGCATGGTAAAGCACGTGCAGCTCCCCAGAGGATTTTCAAAAGAATTTCAAGAATTTGGTCAATGGGGAGGAGCTCTTACAAGTTTCCATGAGTTAGCCATGGTGGCACCAATGGTGACAACAGAGGCATGGGGAGATGCTTAAGGTGATTGGGAGACCTTTTGGTGGGTGACTAAGACTAGATTTGGTCTAGTCTTAGCTCCCCAAGGCCTGGATTTACTCCCTAAAGGTGGGTCAAAGAAGCCAAGAATAAGGTTCCATGTGTGCTCCCCCATGGTGAGTGGTGCCAATCGTATCTTATAGTGCTTGTACTTAGCTTGGTTTGGATTTTGTGTCACCCACTTGTCATTATGGGTTGGTCTTGTGTCATGAGTGACCCATGGTGAATGGGTCTTGGGCTTCATGGGCCATGGGCTTGAGTTGAATTTTATGGTTTTTTTTTGGTTTAGACCAAAAGCTTAGCCTTTAAAGGAGTTTAATAATCCTCCTAATTAAATAATTAAATTATTAACTAGGTGAATTCAAGGGGTTGATCCCATGGTTCCTATTGGGTCTTGCTCGTGGTGTGATGTTATGACCATGTTGGGTGGGGTTGAATTGGATGGGAATGTGGCCAATTGGTCAATATTTGACAAAAATTGGGCTAGGCTCAATTGGCTTTGACCAAACGTGATGCCAACAACTTTTAGGGTCAAAAGGGTGTGATAAGGTTTAAAGTAAATTTTAATGTTTGTTGGGATTGGGAAGGCCTTTAGTGAGGCTAGGGATCGATTTTGGTAGACCCCCTTCCCAAAGTGAATTTCCTGCTCAAAGTGTCCCTTATGTTCTATAGCAAGGCTTCTAGGGTTTAGGGTTACCCAGGGCATGTCTTGCATATGGGGGTCAATTTGGGTCTATCACAAAAGCAAAACCCTAAACCAACTCAATCAAGGGTTGAGGGTTTGGGCTTGCTCTGGTGAGGATCAAGAAAGCACAACCTTGGTCTGGAGGTTATGTATAGGTGAGTGGGGTGACTTCTTATAAATGTGAGGTGAACATCCAGCAATGTCAGCCCCATCAATCGGGGAGTAATATGTACCCTTCTTCCACTTAAAGGAATTAAAAGTTGGTACAGTTCTAATGTTCAGCTCTAAGTAGATGAAGCAATAAAAAAACTTATAATTCCACTCCTTTACCATTTATCTCATGCCTGAAAATTAGAACCGACAGACTATCCCAAATTATACATATATGATAACCTCCAATTAGAATGAAAACATGTGACTAAAAAAATTAGTCAACCATTTGTTGACCTCATTTTTGATGAGGTCTTCTCTTCTTCTTTTTAGTACTTAGGATCTAGCCTTAGGCTTTTCCTTTGACTATCTTAGAGGATTAGAATTGGGACCCACCACTTAGAAATTCAAACCACTTTTTAACTCCCTGCAAACTCCATAAACTTGATTGTAGACCCCTAATCACCTAGAGGGTTGAAAATCAAATGTGGAAGTTTAAAGGATGGGTTCCTATAGGACTCTTTGGCCTTAGGATCGCCTCCAGGTGGCTCGGTGCGGTGAAGGGCTGACTTACACATACACTACATTTATACACTACACTTTCACACACATCCTAGAAGCACACCCATACCTAACTTGATCTCCTGACTCATAAAGGTGATTCACATGGATGGTCCTTAACCCCTAAGCCCTTAGCTAAGAGGGCTAAGAACAACATAGTGGATGCCTCAAATGAGTCCCTTCATGGCTCATGTGGGCTTGATATGGCTTCAAGGCTCAACCAAAATGATTTTATTCCATTCACATTTACCCAATCTTCAATTTTCCAAATTTTCAATTTTCCAAATTTTCAATTTTTGACCCCCGGGACCCTACACCCGCTTAGCCTACCCAAAACCCTTGAAATCCTCCAAAATTTCCAAATCACCCAAAATTCCCCAAAATTAACCTTGAACATTTTCTAACCAATCAAGTTGATCATCCATAGCCAAAAATACCAAAAATTCCAAAAATATCTCCCAATACTCTCCAAATACCCAAAATACCCCTCTTGACCCAAAAATCCAAAAATTGAGAAAATTCCCAGAAAATTCCAAAAAATCCCAAATATTCCCAATTTCACTTTGTTCAACTACACCTTGGGCCAATTTTGTCAATTTACCCTACTTTTATCAAAACCCCCAATTTGACCCATTTTAACCCTAAGTGAACCCAATGTCAAACCAAGCCTACCCAATTGACCCAAATTCTGGTCCAATTCAATTCTAAACTTCAATTCAACATTCCCAATACCAATCTAGACCAAACCCAAGTCCAATTTGATTGACATTTGGATCCAATTTCACTTTTGGCCTTAAAGCCCAATTTGGACCCATGACCCAAATCTAACCCAAACTCACCCAATTCAACTCCAATTAACCCCAAATCTTTTCCAAACCTCCCTTAACATCCCTACAAACAAAACACTAACATGATTTGCCCAACATTTAGACCCAAACCCCACTTAAATTCAACTCAAAACCAAAAAGCCCAATTTTGACCTAAACCCAAACCTAACCCAAATAAGCCCAAACCCCAAAATCAAAGCCCAACCAAAGCCAAAACCTCTTTGAAACACTCCCATAAACATTTCCCAACATTTATTTTACATTAATTTCAACCCTAGCCCAACATTGGCCCAAGTTAGCCCAATTTGACCTATATTGGCCCATTCACCAAAGAAGCCCAAATCCAACCCAATTCAAACCCAAATCATTCCAAACTCATTTCAAATCACTCATGACATATCCCTAAACCAAACCCAACAATTATTTGGCCCAAACTTCTATAAAATTCCCATCCATGAATTCATTTTGAATCTTAAAAGCCCACTTACATGAAACCTTCCTAAAGCCCATCTTCACCAAAATCCAAAGGGCTAAAATCAATCCAAAGCCCATATACCCTCAATTAAATCAATCCCTAAGTTTCAAAACTCATCATGAAGCCATTCCAAATTAAGCCCCATACAAATTCCCATCAAAATACCAAAATTTTCTTAAATCCATTTCCATGAAATTGACTTAACTTTTCCTAAGCCAAAGGTGAGCCATGAAGCCATGCATGAGCCACATGGAAGCCATGAGAGCCTCTTTACATGTCACCATGCCATTTTGGGCAAAAGGAGGAGACTCTTTCCTTAATTCCTAAAGGTGATTAACCACTCCCATGATTCCCCTTAACCATGCTTATGCCTAATTGTGCTTGGATGGTGACTTGACCCTACTGATTATGCTCGAGCCAAATCACTTTTCCTTCGACCTAAACCAAGCCTTGGGTGGTGCACCTAGCCCAAAGGGATGGGTTGACCAATTTGAGCCAAAATGAGCCCTCTCCCATTCCATTCTAATCCAAGCCTTTTACACATGGCATTTGCCAATTGCCTACACTAAACCCCAGCCACGACCCACCCGAACAAGATGGTCACCGGTGTCTGCCGGCTGGCCACTAGTGTCGCGGAAAACACCACACCCGAGAGCTCACATGTGAGCCAACTTTGGAATTCCACCTTGTTGAGCCGCCCATGCCCAATGGCCACCATGGCTGTTCTTCCCATGACCGGAGCAGATCGATCCCAACCCTTGGCCATCCCCGCGAGGCTCTCCGACCACCTCTATTTAAACTCGACCCCCTCGCGGCCATGGAAGAGAGTTGCACAAACCTTGCCGAAACTCCGCCAAAATTGTTCCAAACCCTACTCCATACTTAGAGCGGTTGATCCCCAGGTGTCGATTTGCCATAATCCCCACCAACGGAATCCAATTTCTCAACTGAAATTTCACCCAAAACCGGGACACTTTGCCACGGTGAGCCAATCCTCAAATTGATCGGTCCTACACCTTCACTAGACCAAGAGGAGAAGTTTCCCACTGAAAGCCCCATCTCCGAGGCCACCCAGGTTGTTCCGGCCTCCAAGCTTTGTGATCGGCTGTGGTCACTTTCATAGCTAGGCGGTTCACGGCACCGTGAGACTTCATCCGGAGCTTGCTCGGGATCCAATCGAAGGTGACATAACCCTCGGATTGAAGCCACACTTCTGCGAGCAAAGGTATGAGCTAATTCTTCATCCCGAGCTTCGGAGATTCTCCATTTCAAATACTTCAATTTCAATGCATGATCACCGTATAGATGTGTTCGTCTCTTCAAGACGAATCCATAGAGCACAAGAACACGAAAATCCATTAAGTAATGAGTGAGATATTAGGGATTTAGTGTGGACGGCCCTCGGGTGAGAACGTTGGGGATGATGAACGGATGTCGTTCATTTAATACACGCACGGACGGACGGCCAGGATCGCGCTGGATCAGGAGATGGAACGATACAGCGGGCCCCTCGAGCGCTGAGTCGGATGGCGGCGTCGAATCAGAGAGCGCCACGCGGCGTTTCGGAGCTGCCGAGGTTGACGCGGCGCCGCGTGGATAAATAGAAAATTAGGGTATTTTCTGATTTATTTAATTCCCTAAACTTCAAAAATCCATAACTTTGTGTAGAAAAATCAGAAAAATAAAATAAAAATACCCTCTTGCTCAGTGAACAAAGGAGAATAATGTGAAAAAGAAATCATTTAATTTCATCAAGTAGTTTATTTTTAATGATTTATTTCCCCTCTGCATTGTTTTAATTCTCCATGCATATAGGAAATTCACCATGGCATGAGACCATAGGGCTTTTGAAGCCTCTGAATTTGGGAACATTCCCTGAATTTTCCAAAGTCAGAGGTCATCCCTATGAGAAGTTATTGATTTTTCAAATTCATGTTACTATTTTGAGTATTTTAAATCTAATAATTAGCATGTTGTAAAATAAATTCTAGGAAAATTTGGTAATGTTTCTTATGACCAGAGGACCCTAGAAAAATAGCTTTTGAATTAATTCACTTAAAATAACCCTAATTGGCTTAAACACCCAAAATAGGTCCTTAATTAATTAGAGGTAACCATACATCAAATTGACTTGAAATCAATTCTCCACTAACCTTTAGGATCAGAGGAACCCACCATAAAAATTTGAGGTCAATTGGACTTGATTAGCCCTACTAAATGGGTTGGTTAAGCCAATTAGTCAATTTGAACTTTAAAAATTCATAACTTTCAAAATACTTTTCAAAAATTCACACAATTGGTTTTAGAGTCTCTCTGATATCAGGGGAATTTAAGAAAATTAAAATTTCAATTTTTTAAAAAAGTTGATTTTTTGGTATTATTTTAATATTTTAATAATTAAAAAATAATAAAAATCACAAAAATAATAAAATTCATCAAAATGTCACATTTTGAATTTTAATCACTTGGGAACAAATCCCATATTTTTCTTAGGTCCATTTAATGAGATATTAAATTTTAAAGCCCAAAGGTAATTTTAAAATTAAAAAAATGTATTTTTTAGCATTTCCACTAAAATAATTCTAATAAATTAAAGAAAAATCAGAAAATTGTAAAAATTGATTCTCTGATTTCCTTGATATCAGAGAGATTTTTGAAAAATATAAAATTCATTTTTCAACCTTAATTTTTTTTTAAATTAATTAATACTCTAAAATTTAAAATAATTATAATAAAAATAATATAATTCAAAAAATCACCAAAATTGGTCCAAGTGGTCCTCTGGTCATTAGAAATGTCCCATAAGTTTCTTAAGGACAGAAACTTTCCCTTGGTCATATTATTAAATTTTCCTTGAAAATCCCTATTTTCCACCAAAAATAATTAAATAAATAAATTAAATGCAAAAAAATCACATTTTCTCCTCTCATGTCTTTATTGGCATATGAGTGAAGTCACATAAAAATTTCAAGTTCATTTAAGCTCAATTTAGTGAGTTATGAAATTATTAAGCTTGAAGGGCAAAATGGTAATTAAAAATTTTAACCCTTAATTAAAACTTTAGGTTTAATAAAATTAAAAAGTAAAATAGTTGATCTTAATCTGATTTGGATGATTGAAATTTAAATATTTAAAGGGTAGAAACCTATTAAATAATTTAAAGATAATTAAAATAAACTTTAATTAAATAATTGATTAAAATTGGAAGAATAATAAAGTTGGAATTATTAAATAGGGACATTATTAGGAAGAGATTTGTTCTTTAATTTAAAAATCCCTAAATTAATCATCTCAATAACATTCAATCCCCAATTAAAATGATAATTCAAATTTAAGTTTTAAAATGTTAAAGGACTTAATCATTAAAATTAAATTAAAAGTTAAATTATTAAACTCTTTTTAAATTTTCAATTAAATTAAAATTAAAATTAAAATTAAATTAAAGATTAAATTAAATTAAATCAAACAAATTAAATTAACTTAAATTAAATCAAATCAAATAAATTAAATTAAATTAACTTAAATTAAATCAAATCAAATAAATTAAATTAAATTAAACTAAATTAAATTAAATTAAATCATATTAAATTAAATTAAATTAAATTAAATTAAATTAAAACATATTAAATTAAATTAAATTAAATTAAATTAAAAAAAATCAAATTAAAATTAAATTAAATTAAAATTAAAAAATTAAAATAAAATTAAAATTAAAATTAAAATTAAAATTAAAAATTAAAATTAAATTAAAATTAAAACTAAACCAAATTAAATTAAATTAAAGTTAAATTAAATTGAATTAAATAACATCACCTAAGACATAAATAAATTAAATATAAAGCAACTTGAACACTATTCCAAATTTAAATCCGATAACCGAAATTAAACTCGAATCACAAACCATTTGAACACCAATTTGCCCTCGAAAGCTTTGGTTATTATAACTCCTAAACAGAACATTAAATGAAATGTTACTTCACTTATAGGATATTCAAATGTCCTAGTTCACTGAGTAAGATAACAACAAAACTTAACTAAATCTCGGACGATTACTTCACTCGATTAATTAAATCCATTTGGACTTAAAACAATCCTATCGGTATTGAAAAGATGTTTAAGAGTCTTCTTAAGCACTTCCTCAATATGATAGTATACTTATAAGAACAATTGAACTTAATTATTCTTTGATGAAGAAAATCGTCCTCAAACCAAAACACGAGAACCTAGACGTCATAGGAAATGACTAGCTATAGGATTAGGAATTTGGTAGAAAACCATAACCCTTCCCTTAGCTTTACCTAGGAACTCGCTTGGGATGACGGGAAGACCCTCCAGGTATGCTTTTATTTTATTGCAATTTACCTTATTGCAATTTATTTAATCGCATCGTACTTACTTTTCTTGCATGATAAACAACTGTTGCATGAAAACCCACACCTCTAGGGTATCCCCTAAAACTGAAACCAAAACTAAATTAAAAGCATTGCAAGATAAAATTCACCGCCACAACATTTCAAAATATAAAACAACTCAAAATTTAATCACAAACAGAACAACAAAACTACAACTACAACTAAATTAAAACGTCATGTTGGATGATCGGGAATACCTCGGATGATGTAACCTACGTGTGGCTAACGGGATTTCCCACGGTCTAAATGAAAGTGTGGAACTCATTTAGTTGAGTTTAGCAAATTCATCTGGACTAAGTGAATCCGATAAAAATAACGATGCGGAAGGATGGAACCGTGGGATCTTAACCGGTGTTGTTATAATCAATTTTAAGATTTGTTTTAACTAAAACACTAAAAACACTTGGATTTTAAGACTTCTCTAAACCAAAACACTTTTTCTCATCCCCTGACTTATGATTTCTAAAACTAAACCTCTGCAACAACAAGGAGCTCGGAGCATGGTGGGTAGCACGGCCATCGTCATCAGCAAAACCTGAGTCTACTTCAGCAAAACTTTCTTAGAATTAAATAACTAAACCATAGGATTTCGAGGTAGTTTGCCTAGTGCAACATAAATCCTCAATCTTTTGTTAGGTATTTGCATGATCATGTCATGTAAATTAAGCCCTAACCGGTCTTAGGACTCCGAGGTAGTCGTTTAGTACGACATAAACCCTCACATCTTCGAGGCTATTTGTATGATTTTATCATACAAATATAAGTCCTAATTAATTAAAATTGGCAAGATCAAAACATTAAATAAACATTAGGACTTTCCTAAATTCAAGCCAAACAATAGGATAGTCGGGAAATTACCGAAGTTCACTTCGAATCTGTGATTTCTCCTACATTTCTTCCATTGAATTCCCAAAACAAAATGTTCCAAATTTGATCCATTCCCTATTGAAATTCCAAAATTCAATCCCTTGAAAACTTAAACTTTGAAATTCTTGAGAGCAGAATTATTGATTATTATCGAGAGTTTTCTTAGGTGATTCCCGTCACCTAAGATGTAATTAACTATAGGGGCTTGCCCTTATAGGGAATTTTAAAGAACCTAGGTAATATAAACCTTGTTTAATGCTTTCATATTAAGCAGGGGAATTTGTCGGCTTATAAAATTGGTTCGCAGACCAAACGGATGTCACAAATCTTCTAGTTTATTTAATCAAACCCCATCGTCAAGCAGTGTGTCTATTCCTCAGGATAGATACACGGTTTGTGGTGCGGTGCTTGTTTATGTAAACTATTCGGGATGTGAGATCTGTTTGATTTCATATCTTAAAATCTTCAAATTTAAAATTATTTTCAAAATCAAATACTACTTTTCAAATTATTTATTTAAATTAAATTAAAAATTCGCCGACAACTTCTGTTAGGCGACCCCTTTTCAAAACACAACACACAACCTAAAAAAATAAGCCGTACACCATTGGATCTCTTTCTGTTGGTAGAAAACAATATAGGTTTGTCCTGATTGAGTTCAATTTGATCATGCACTGGAATGACCCCATATCGTTTGAAAATTGCCTTGAACACCTAGCATAAGGGTGGACACAATCATACCGTAGCTGGTCTCTATAGATTATATAGTCTTCACCAACCATGTTGTTCTGCCTCTCATTCGTACGAGTGGCTCTGAATGTAATGGTTGAGTGGAAGAGAAAGGCCTCCTCCATAAAATCAATCTTGGATGGAGACAAAATTGACAAAACGGCTGTGGCTACAGACCAAAAAACTGGTGAGTTCAATTTAGAGCCATTAGAAAGTAATGAATGGAAATTAATAGAAAAAGCTGAAGAAAAGAAGAAAAATCGAGCAACAAAACTCAGAGAGAAAATAGAGCTATCACACAAATGAATACCTCTTCCCCAATTTATAAAAACCCAATGGAAGATGAAATTCCACATGAAGATTTCAATATAAAATATCACATCAACACAAAAATTGAGACAGAAAGAGAAAATAAAATATTTTAGTCAATAAAATGGTTATTACATTCAAATTTTTATCTGATAATAGAAATCTTACAAATTAATCCTCGACTACCTCAGCTAGGATGAATCCTTCCTAATTAGCCTCCTACACAACATTTGTTCATTGATCTAATGTTGGTTCGATCAGCCTCAGAATGAGCCCTTAGGATGAGCCCTCTATAGGAAGGCATCTTCTTGGAGCTCAGAAGCTTCTCGGTGAAGTTCAGTCACCTCCCATCGTATCTTCTTCAGTACCAAGCAGAGATCCTCCTCTCACCGAGCCCAAGCAGCTTCCATCTCATCAAAGAAAAGAGTCAAGGTCCTCAGAGGCATCTGGCATTTCTTAGTCATTGGTTGTGCTTGACCACATTCTCCTAACTATGGACATACATTTGGAGCACAGGAGCTGCCACCACACTCAAATTTTATCTATCACCAACAATAGAAAAACCTCCGATATGAATGTCCTATTTTATAAGAAAAAAATTAATGATTAACTGCTCTTTTCTTTTTTGTCAGCTAATCAACCTCACTAACTCCCGGTACACCCGTCGGCAAAGGAGCACTAGCAACATCTGGTTGACCCACAACATTAGTAGGAGGCTTTTGTTATGGGCAAGTTGCCAAACCACCCAGATCCTTCCTAGTACTGGGTTGAACAATCTCAAGAGTCACTCAGATTGAATCTGATGACTCCACCTCCACTCACTTAGATGGTTATGGTTTATTAGTAATTTTCTTCTCCCACTTCTTCTTCTTTGACTTGCCTTCTATTTGACGCATCTTCTGTACTCCAAGGGCAACCATCATCTTTCTCCGAGTGATAGGTTTAAGTAGAGAATCAGTTTTTTTTTAAATAAGAACAACACAAAGCAGAGCAAATGAAAGGAGGGATAGAATTGAGTTACTGATAACCGTCCACTATGTGATCATGGAAACAAAAATCCAGGAAGCTAATTATTGCATTACATTATTTCAATTAAGAAGGCTAGTCTAATCAAGTTCCACCCAAGCCAACTAGAAACAAACCTTCATGCAAACAACCAAACGAAAGTCTACCACACAGACAATCTCACAAGTATCAGTGTGAGACTTTCTCAACGACTCTCCCAAAGATCTTTAGAGATCATCAAGGAATAAGCAAGCCAATTGACCACCTTAGAGCCAACCGACCATCCTAAGTTCAACCTATTATCAAAAAAAACTCTCACCATCACACATCACTAGTTAAATTGATATCATACCCATGTAAGCTCCCATCACAAATTCCCCTTACGTTAAAACATTGTTGGTTCAATCCATTCCATAAAAAACCTCTCACCATCACACATTCCCAAGAATTATAACAAACATATATTCCCAATTAGATTATAATATGAAAAAGGCCAAACGAAAACTCGAATCAGATCAGATATAATAAAAATCAAGCTCAAAAACGTTCAATCAAAAATGGAGTTAAAATTAACTCAAACTATTTATTTGCGAATGATGTTTATAAGCTGTCCAAGTATATAAGAGATCATACAATGAATTTTTAGGCTTATGTTTTTAGAAAATAATGAATGAGTGTAGTTCTTTAATTTGTCCAATTATGAGCATATTGTCATATTTTCCTAAACTCATAATGAATATCCTAATTTATACAAAATACTAAATTATTCAAAAACTACCACATCATTATATTAATTTTTTATTTATATTTTTGCTATTAAAATGCATTATTAATTATTTGATTTCAACAATTTTTTTTTCTGATATTATAGGAATTTTTTCATAGAACAAATGAGGGCGTGGTAGTTCCAAATTGGAATTGTTATACATATATTTAAGAGTTTGAGATCAATATATAATTTTATTTATTAAATTATTATAAATATATCATAATAGGTAGGAGAACAAATCCTCTTACAAATATTAACAATCTAAGAAAACTCTTGATTGATGTGTTATATATGTGCTTATCTCGTGTTAGTTGAGGAATTAAATGGTTTGTTAATGAAAGAGAGTATGTCTTAGTATATTAATAGCCCCTATGTGGGTAACGTCATTTAGATTAATAGAGATTTTTAATTTCTGAATTAGAGCATTTAACTTATCAAACTGTTTTATGGTAAGTATGCATACTTATAGAATTATGGTAATAGAAATTTGCATCTTAATGATAAGAACATTTTATTTCTAAAAATAGCTCATAAATTGTATATATAATATAATATTTGTTTAATAACTCTCAAGGAAGAATCTTATGGACAGAAGGCTTGAAATTTCATGGAATTAATATTTTGGAATATCATATAAGTCTGATAATCAAAATATCCAAAATTTATTTCCTTTAGGGCTTTCAGATTAGTATGAAAAGAACTTATATTTTTGAATCTTACAAGAGTTTAGATAAATAAAAGAGTTATAAAATTTAACACTTGAGTAATGCATCAAACAAGTAATATAATGATTAAGAAAGTATCAATCCTTTGAGGAACAATTGTTATTGTTGTAATTTTAGCTACTAATCTAATATACTTTACACTTTATCTAGTCACTTTATTGAAAATATTGTAAAATAATAAAATTATAATGAATAAAATGCTAAAGATGAAAACCAAGCTTATGGTTTTCACTTAGCAATCTCCTTAAATGTTTTCATCTCACTCTCTCCTATAATAAATGGCTTATCTTAATATTTCTAAATAAAATGAAAATCTACATAAATGAACCAAGAACTAATGGATCTATTTTAATTGATGAATACACTATGTGTTAAAAAATTAATTTAGAAGGTGTAAGATCACCACCACCATTTATTAAATATTGACAAAAAATAATATACGGCCCACATGAATTAAACAAAAAAGCTTATATAATGTTATTATTTGTCAGCTTAGAGGGAAATACACAGGTGCATGTATTGCAAAATTACTATAGCATAAGTAGAGTATTATTCTTACGCAATCACAATAGAGTATTAATAAGAAAAGTATTAATATATACCCTAGATTTTTTTATCCATAAATTTTAAGAGATCATCAAACAACAATCTAAGTAATTGATTAAATTAAAATTATTATAAAAGAGAACACAATGAATTTATGATCAACCTATAATAACTTCATGTGACTCTTTAAATAGAAATCCATATATTGTCAAAATAGAAATCCATATATTGTCAATATAGAACAAATTTATTTTTGAATCTTCATTGATAATAAAAAATTTAATCAATCTTTATACATCTCCATGAAATGATAAGTTGATTGCACTAACAACTATTATTTTTATAATGAAATTTCCTAAGTGTATATGTATGTAACTAAAAAATCTATCAAATTACTTATTGTTGTTCCTCTATGACTATTGATATTATTTAGTTACACTAGATTTGAGAATGCATAAGAATGGTACAAAAACTTAGAGAAGTCGTAAATCAAATATCTTTAATCATTCAACATATTTCTTCAACATTTAATATAAGTAGAATCATAAACCCTGGGTTACATAGTTCATGATTTTACTACAAAAAATACCAAAAAAAAAGAAAAACAAAAAAAAAATCCATGATTCATAAAAATACATGAAGTTGAAAGATATAATATGGTTTGATTTAAATTCTCTTTGTTATACTCTCATATCCTACTTTTCTCCTTCTATTATCTCGTAAGTTCTCTCTCTCACGCTCCACGCTCTACACACACATTATTTTCCCTCATAGTCTTTATCTTCTCCCCCTCATTGAAGGTTCTTGAGGTAGGAGATATTACAAATCCCACTTCGTATCCCTCATTTAGCACACATAAGCAATGTCATCACTGCCCTAGCCACCTAGACCTCAGACTTACACAAGTCGATGATCCTTACACAAGTCGATGATCCTTATGTGGTTCAAACAAATAATTCCATTTACACATAGGGATTTGAATACCATAGAGAAAATTCAAATTTTTGGCATTGGGTTATTAATGTAGGATAAGTAGTATAGAGTATTCTTATTGATTTATGTGAATTAACGGGTCCCGAGGTATTTCTTAGTGGTTCTTTATATATTTGTTATTTTCTTTATCAAAGCATAATAAGTTCAAAATTTCCTTCAAAATATTCAAAAATTTGCATAAGTGTTCGGGGCACAACCTTAAACAACTTTTGAAACCTTCTGAATCATTTCAAGCTCGTTTGATCTTACTATATCGTTGAATTAATCATCCCTACGTTAAATTTAAGACTCAATTATGGCATTTTAACTTATGCTCAATGAACTTTTAATGTTTTAGTTAATAAATCCAAATACTAGAGTATAAATTGTAGTGTTTATTCTTCCCTAATGAAAGTTGTGATTGGAATGATCTACCAACTGACTCTGAATGAATCTGTCAAGATTAGAAGCATATTGTGCTCACCTTATTATGATTTTCTCTAAGAAAAACTATATTGATTATTGGTTAATCCTTGGGTCTATAGAATCTATTATATTTATGTTGGTTGTCTATATTTCAATTAAATTTGTAGGACTTATGATGAATCCACAACTGCAATTTCATAAAATTAAACCCAATTTGAAAAACTTTGATTATCTAGATGTTTTTGTGAACTCCAATTTGTAAAATGACACTACAATGAACAATTTTTACATGGGACAAATTCTTATGCATGAATGCTTGCCGCATAAAATTTTACTTCAAATATGTATTATGGTTTCCAAAACTTATTTCATGCCACTCATTTATTGACAATGGACCAAATGTAGCTCATAGCATGAGATTTCAAGAACTAAAATAATTTGTAGAGGAAATTATTATTTCAAAGCATAAAAAGAATAATTTCAGTATATTACGTCATCGAGCTCCATTTCGGTCCAACTTTACGATCTCTTTGAAGTTCATTGCTTTAATTTCCATTTTTCTTGTTTTATTTCAATCTTATTTTAAATATTTAAGAGAAATTATGAATTGATGAAAAGTGAGTTTAACAATAGGAAGAAGGGGAGAGATAGAACTATGGTGGTATTTCAGCTAGGTTGGAAAGAAGAGTAATGATAAAAAATAAGAAAGTCCATGGATTAAGAGGAAGATAAAGGAAACGAACTTACATCACAGTTTATAGAAGTATCTCTTATAAAACTTTCAAATAAGGAGGGCAAAGTACTTTATACATTTTCTTGGGGATTTCCATGGTTGCTTTGCTTGGATGAAAGGATATCTCCTTGCCTTTCTTGTTGTAAAGTGAGGGTTTTCAGTTAGAAGAGAAAGCAAGAAGGGAATGGTGGATTCAACATTAACATGAAATGTTAGGAGAGATGAGACTTCGGGTAGGGAGAGAACGAGGAGTGGTTAGGTATTTTTAAACAAGAAAAGGGGAATGAGCGGAATACGGCTAAATGAGGGTTTAAGTCGGAGAAATTTGGAGGGAGGAGTGATGGGGAGAAGTGGAGTAAATTCTAAAAGAATGGAGGTAAATTAAAAATTGGGTTGTACCTATGGGTGGTTATGGTCAAAGTTGAAACCCTAGCTCATTTTGAAGAGAAAAATGCAAAGAATTCAATGGTGTAATTTGTTTTAGATGAGATGGTCTCAATCTTAAGATATTTCATTTTGAAGATGGCTATGGGTGGTTGGGGGTGGTTTTGCCAAAATTTTAATCCTAACTCATTTGGAAGATAAAAATGTAATGAATTCATTGGTCCAATTGATTTTAGTTGAAGTGAACGCAATCTCATGATGTTTCAAGTCAAAGTATAGGCCCCACCATAATAGAGAAAGTTTGTTGGCTTTGTATGAAAGTGTTTAAGGTTTTTATTGATTAAGTTTTGTTTTTAAGTTCACATTAATTTTGTTTGAAATTTAGTTTTGCTTTATGCTCATTCTGAGTGAATTATAAGAATAATTCTTTTTATTGTAGAAATTATCATCCAGTTTAGCGTAGGCTTAGCAGGCCCACAAATGGAGTCTAATTTTGGGCATAAAGGGGTTCATTAAAAAGCTTTTGATGATCAAAATGCACTCATATAGTTTGTTTTGAAAAATAATTATTTGTTGATAAATTTTAAGTAATTTCATTTTTCAATAAAAATCTTAAACAAAAAAGTTTTACATAAAAAAATGTTTTTGATCATTATCAAATGAATTTACATGCTTTTTGTTTGTAATTATAAATATCACACAACTTAGAAAATGAAATTTTGATCACTGAATTAGTCTATGGGGAACATAATAATTTCAAAATGCTTAGAGCGCTATTCATGCATGAAAATTCAAAGTAAATTTTTTTCATTTGTAAAATTATTTCATATAATCATCAAACATATTTGCTAAGACTTTATAATTGATAATAAACATCGGGAATATTTTAGAATGAAGTTTTAAGATCTACGAAGATTTATAGAGAAAATAATAAATAGAGTGTACATGTTGGTTAAAACTGATTTCTATATCAATTTTAATGTTTAATTGAAGTTGGCAATATTTGATTCTAGTTTGGTTTGGTTGATTTCAATTTTCTGTTTAGTTGGATTTTAATGTTAACTTAAAATTGGGTTTGCTAATGTTTCAGCTCCAGTAGGGTTAAAGTTACAACTTATCAGACTTCAATTTAATCATCTAGTGACACAAGAATGAAGTTCCTATATTCCAATGAGATTGGATATAAGCTAGAAAAAAGTTCGACTGAAAAAATGAATAAATCCAATAACTAGAGTTGAAATTGTTCTATTTTATTCTTCCCTAATGAAAAGTTGTGATTGGTATTATCTACCAATTGACTCTGAATGAATTTGTCAAGATTAGAAGCAAATTGTGCTCACCTTATTTCGATTTTGTCTAGGAAAAGCTAAATTGATTACTGGTTAATTCTTGCATCCATAGAATTTATTAATTTTATGCTGACTGCCTTTATTTCACCTGAAGTTGTAGGTCTTGTGAGAAATCCACAAACTCAATTTTATGGAATTAAACCAAATATCCCCAAGCACATTTTCATAGAATTAAACCCAATAGGATGTGGACTATTGTTGCAATTCTGTGGTATATAATGAAGTAAAAGGAATGAAAAACCGCTCCCAATAAAAGAAAAAAGAAGAAAAGAACCCTAAGCCATGATGTTTAGATGCACACTTTGGCATGCTTGATGTCGAACCAAGTAAAATTATGTTTGCAATTTTATTTTATTTTTTACTCATATATTTTGTTGAACTGTATTCACTAATTTGTTTTAATTTAGTTAAAATCTTCTATTCGGTGTTGAATTACATAAAATTTCTTATGAAATTTATATTCGTGGGATTTAATTAAAATCAGTGAACTTACTCATTTTTAATTATGTTTTAAATGCTTATAAATCTGAAATTATACTCTTAACAGCTAAGTGACATGGATATCGAAAGAAACTGAATTTAAATATACATCTGCGGAACAACAACTTCATTTGGCTTATTGGAAGGAGATTAGTGAGGACATCATGATATGTACAAAAGTGCAATGTTGTATGTTCCATTTTAGAACAATATTTCTGTTTGTCTCTGAAAAAAATGACAAAAAAAGGTGCACAATCCTGCTTTGATTATTGCCTAGAGTTGCATCATCTTCTAGCAAGTTCAACAACAATCATTGCTATTAAACTATATAAGTTGCAAAGAACCCAATGGAGAATGTGTGGGGATTACTGAAGCTGTTAAATGTATTATCCCAAAAGCAAGCGTGTGTGTGTGTGTGTGTGTGTGTGTGTGTGTGTGTGTGTGTGTGTGTGTGTGTGTGTGTGTGTAGAGACATATATATTATGAGCAATAAAAATTTTGAGGAATCTAAAGTTGGAGCTACAAACTTGAGAAAAAAATTGTTTTTCTGTGCTTGCAAGAAAATAAAGGCGAGTGTTTTGGTATTAATAATAGAAGCTTACTAAGTGATTACTAAAGAGTTAGAGTTGATAAATTTTCTTGATATTACTTTATTTTCATTGATGATTAAACTCAGTATGATTGGTTATATCTTCTCTGTAATAAAAATGAAACAAAACAAAAATTTCTTAACTATAAGGGTCTGTTTGGGGCAGATATAACTTATTGAATAATCTGCTGAAAAGCTTATTAAAAATAATCTGTTGGTAAGCTAGGGGCAGTGGCTATTAGAAATTCTTATTTTTTTGGAAAAGCTAGACTATAGCCAGAAAGCTGCCACCGCATCTAGATAGGTGCGGTGTGAAAACATTGTTTTTCAGCGTTTTGAAAACGTATAAGCTGTTAAAACGCAGTTTACCCAAACAAGTCTGGTGTGTTTTCAATACGCCACCACGCCAAATAAACTGCCCCAAACGAGCCCTAAATCTATGGTTGAAAATCAATAGAGATATAAAATTAAATCTCTTTGTACATATGGAGGCAAGAATAACTCAAGCACCTCTTTCAAAACATCACAAACCACCATGGAATCCTACATCAATACACATGTTCATACACTCGCGATAAATCAAGCTCTCATTTCTACATCTACCTCTACTACTTTTTCACCTTAGAATTAGTTCATTTGAATGTATGGGGTTCCTCCACTACTCTATTATTACAATCTTATAATTATTACTTGATTTTCATTGATGATTGAACTCGCTATAATTGGCTATATCTTCTCTACAATAAAAATGAAACAAAACAAAAATTTCTTCACTTTAAATCGATGGTTGAAAATCGATAGCTATATAAAATTAAAGCCTCTGTACATATGGAGGCGATAATAAATCAAGCACTTCTTTCAAAACATCATAAACCACCATGGCATGCTACATCAATACACATGTTCATACACTCGCAAACCTAATGGCATCTTTCAGTGAAAACGCCTCCACCTAATTGAAGTTTTCCGCACCCCCATGACCACTACTCACCTTCCTCCTCATCTTTGGGTCGACACTCTTATGACCGCTACATACTGATGAGATTGGTTTGAATACATGAATTTGGCACCACTACTATGAGATATAATTCCCCAGCAACGGCGTCAAAAACTTGATGCAACCAGACTTTACTTCTATATTTTTAAATGCAAGATTTTGTTAACTTCAAATTTATATATTTATAATGATTTTGTAAAGTCCAAGCATTCAACGCACGTATACGTATCGTATCAAGTAATAGATGGCTCTATTGGAGTCCTGGTTATCGATCCCACAGGGAGGTTTTAAGTTGAAGCAAAGTAAAAGTTTTAACAAGTTAGAATAAAGCACTAGATCTTTCTTCTAATACTACTACTACTATGCAGAAAACAGTAACAACCAACTAAACTACAATTACTTCTAATAACATTAAAAACAGAATTAACTAACAGACACGCTAAATTAAGTATTTGAAAGGTTTTTGATATATGAGAAAAGTATCTTTCTTCTTGCAATGAGAATATGATGTGGATTGATATGGATTATCTATCAAATTTATTGTGCCAAATAGGAGAATAGATGAATCTTTACCTTAAGAAAAGTACCCCCTCCTCTAAATAAGAAAAGAACATTGACACATTCTAGGTTTAGTTACTAATTTTAAGGCTAGGCTGGGAGGATACCAGCTCTCACTTCGGAGCTCCCACTCACCCTTCACCTGAAGGTTAACCTTTGATATTAGTTACTAATCTTAGAACCAATCTGGCAATTTCAGTCTGTCACCCTGAAATCTCTACATTGAAGTCCTTCAGAACACATTTCTCTATTTATTTGCACGCAATTCCCATGAACTACGCAATTCATCCATGGAAATGGAATGGATCTTTCATTATTGTTGTAGGACATTAAATCCTTTCAAACTTAACGTTCAACAACATATTTTAACATTTCAATTAGCCAGATCGAAAGTAAATTAAGTTCTAAATGAAAAACCATCACAATTTCTTCATCACATTAAAAGCACATCCAATCCACTTCAAACCATCATCACATCTCTAAGCAAGAAGAAAGACAAAGAAGACTACTCAGAATTCATGGAGAAGTTACAATAAAATATGGATTTTATATATAAAAGAAAAGTCATACAAATCACAAAAGGAAATACAACTTATCTCTTTCTCTGCCTCAATGCAAACTCCTTGAAGTTCCTTTGAATCCTCTTCTCTTCTTTACAACACTTGATTCTCTCTTTAGAATGGAAAGGAAAAAAGCAATCTTTCACTTTACTCCTACTCGTTCACTCCTTAGAGAAGAATCCCTCTCTTCTACACTAAATCCTAACACTAAAAACTAAGAGAAAGTAATGGAATGCAAGAGAGCACACTCTAAAACTCTCTAGAACTCCCTTGGCCCTCTCTTCTCTAGTCCAAATTTAGTGATTTAAGATTTAGGGACGAACCCAAGAGTTTCCATAGGCATCCCTTCAAAATTTTGCCAAAACTCTTAAAATATGAATTCCACCGACTATGGGCGTTGGCGGCGCCAAAATACCTTTTCCACCATTTTGCTCCTTTTCGCTCTGAATTCATTCTTTTTTTATTATTTTCACTCCAGTCACCTAAAATCATCATATCTGCAACAAATCATGAAAAATACCTTTCTTTAAAGTGCAATATCACAAAGAATAAGTAAAATTAGCTAGCATAAATCATATATATTTTTGGTGCATCACATACCTAGTTAATCATCTACCATCCACAACTACCAATTCTAAATCTCCATTTGAGATACTTCACCATTGTATCCCATCCTATAATCACCTACAAACTTTTGGATGACTTTGTTAGACCCTACACGCAAAATAATCTAGCTCCATTATCCACACCATGTAACTTATTGGCCTATGCCTCCAACTAAAAAGGATATTTGTGCCTTGAACCCACAACCAACAAAATATACATATCTCGTCATGTGCTCTTCAATGAGACAATTTTGCCCTTCAATAAGCCCTCCACCTCATCCACAACATCTCTAACTTCCATGGTTAACTTACCTCATAGTCTTCTAACTCCAACCTCCACTCTACAAAACCAAAACTCTCCTACACAATTATTTTCCCTGTCCACCTCTCTTAAACCAATATTCTAAACACTCATTCCTCAATAATACGTTTACTATGGAATCTACTCTCCCATCTCCACATCCACCACCACCACCCAAATCCACTCATCCCATACAGACTCGTTATCAAAATGGATCCCTCAAACTACACCAAATACTCAATCTCAACCATCATCTCATCACCACACTAACCTACTACTCTTCAATGTATAACATCCTCAATGGAGTCTAGCAATGTCAACCAAATTCCAAGCATTACAATCACAAGGAACCTGGATCCTTTTCTCTCCTTCACCCCTCTACAAGATCTTAGGTTCCAAATGGACCTATCGCACAAAACTTAATGCTAATGAACTATCTCCTATTATAAAGCCATCTTGTCGTTCAAGGCTTTAAAAGACTAATGCGTTTGAAATGAACTATTTTTGTTAAGATGTTCTCTTGTAATTCAATAGAATATTTATCTATTATAGGTTATAGAAATTCAATATTGTTAGTTAGAACTACAATTTTTGCTTGCTTAATAAAATTCCATGTTTTTGTGCTTTTTGTGCAAGTATAGTTAGGTGATTTAAATGTTCAATAATGTTTTCACTAAATATTAAAATATAATCTACATATATAAGACAAAAATTTGATAATTCATTAAAGACATTATCCATTCGTCGTGGAAATATTTTTGGGGAATTTTTAGTCTAAAGGGCATTACGTTCCATTGATACTTCTCTTGAGGTGTGCTAAATGCAGTAAATTCACCACTATTAGGATGCATTTTAATTTGTCAGAATCTAGACTTGAAATCTAATTTAGGAAATCATCTGATTGTCCTATTGATTAGTTAATACTTCTTTATTCGTATTTAATACACATCAAATTTGGTATTATCATTATGTGTTTCATAATTAATTTTTATTCTTTCTTTTCCTCTTATTTGTTCGCATGATTTCAAACTAGAAAAGTCGGACTACAGAGTGGCCCGTGGCTAGGTTCAATTAATTTAAGATCTAGAAATTTTTTAATTAAATATTAAAATTCTTTTTGATCTCTAGAAGTATATTTCATGGGTCTTACTCTTATAATGAGATCAGGATTAATTAGTTCAACTATGGATACTACATTGTTAATGGATTCTCTGAAAATGATTGTTTAAATAACGAGCTTGCAAAAGATCGTAGTTCATTAAGTTTAGAATTTTCAGAAGAGGTTATAGCTTTTATATTCAATTTGTTATTACATAGATGAGGGAAAATATTTTCATATTTTGGTCAAGAGGATAATCACCGCGCTGACTGTGAAAAGTAGGATTGGTAGAGTGAAATTGAGGTGTTTGTATAATTGGGTAGTTTAGTGAATAGCCATTAAAACTGATTTGAATGATTCTATTGTCAGTTTATGTAAATGATGAGAATGATTTGAAGAAATTGTTTCCTAAAATTATTTCTAGACTATTGTCGAAGAGATACCATAATTTTTGTAGTTTTAGTAGGACTGGTTGTATGACAAAGAATTGATTTGTCCAATATTGATTTATAGTTCTGGTACCATTAAATGTTTTAAGTAGTAATTATTGGGAGTAGATTGGTATGTGTGTTGGAATTTTGCATTTTTTACATATTAAGTTATCACTTCCAGAATCACAAGAAGCGTATATAAGGATACGTTTGTAGGTAGGAATGTATAATTCTATCAGAATATAACAATGAAACCATATTTCGTGGTAGTAAATAATTGTCTATATTAATATTTTCATGTGTAAATGTTATAGTATGTTGTTAACGAAATTCCCTTCCTATTAAAACTCTGTTTGAATTCTAATCGAGTGTTAGAAACGAATGTTGAAAGTCTAATTTTTTGTTATTTGTCCAAAAATCCAAAAAGTATATTTGCCTCATGTGTACAAAGATGTTTTTTTCCTAAATAATCTTGATTAATATAGGGTTTATCTTTTGGTGTCTGTAAATTTTGTGGTATTAAGTTTTGATCTATATGTGATTTATGTGATCCTGTGTCTAGTAGGATATTAAATTTTCGTTCAGGTAAGATATAGTAACTGGTAACTAGTAGTTGATTGTATTTTTTTTATATTTAGAGATGGTCTAAGGAGAATAGATCTATTTGTATCTAAAGATTTTTTGGTTTGTATAGAAAGTAAGTTATTATTTTCTTGGTATGTTAGTTTTGAGTAGCATTGACTACCAAGATTTTTATCTTCTTCAAAATATAATAGTAGATTAGATAAGGGTGGAGTGATTTATAACTCATTAATTTCTCTGAGTTATATATTTTGTCATGTATGGGAAAAAGTGGGTCTAGATGTATTGGATCATTATGTAGCTTAAATGCTACTGTATTGTGTTAATTATTTTATGCATATGCAGTTTGATATGTGATGTTGCAGACAACACTACCTTCTCTCAACATTAATCTATCTAATTTATGTTTTAAGGTTAGAGATCATCAAGATGTCTATCATTAATATTGACAGCATAATTAGAATGTAAATTAAACATTAAGTTTTGATAACATAAATTTCTTTGTATAACTCCTAGCAAAGCATTTTTTTTAAACTGTATAATTCTATCATCATTATTCAAATAGTGATTAGGCTATCAATACCTTCTCAAAAATATGCTTTAATTAGGATTTGGATTCCACCAAAAAATATATGTTTATAATTTCAGGATTTTTTAGTCTTTCTAAATCTTGTCTTTTTATTTGTTGATTATATAGAGGTATCTTGGTTTTTTCTTTTGTTTTTATTATATCTATTGGATGCTCTCCTCACCTAATACTATAATGTATACATCTTTTCCATAAAAATATATCCATGTTAAAATATTCTTTTGTTCCTAAAGATAATTTTCTTTTTCTTATTTTATTATAGGCATATTTTGATAGAGTGATGTGCCTTTCATATCAGCAGAATTGTCATTAATTATATCATTTTCAGAGCTTTCTTCCATTAATCAGAATATTTAATTGCTTTAATTTCCACTTTGCTTGTTTTATTTCAAGTTTGTTTTAAATATTTAAGGAAAATTTGAATTGATGAAAAGTGAGATTAACAATAGGAAGAACAGGAGGGAGAGACATATGGTGGTATTTCAACTAGGTTAGAAAGAAGAGGAAGGATAAAATTAAGAAAGTCCATGGATTAAGATGAGGATAAAAGAAGAGAACTTACATCACAATTTATAAAACTATCTCCAATAAGACTTTCAAATAAGGAGGGGTAAGTAGTTTATACTTTTCCTTGGGGATTTCCTTGGTTGCTTTACTTGGATGAGAGGATTTTTAGTTGCCTTACTTATTGTAAAGAGACGGTTTCAGTTAGAAATGAAAGTGAGAAGGGAATGGTGGATTCAGCATTAACATGAACGGAGAGGAGAGATGAGACTTGTGGTAGGGAGAGGATGAGGAGAGACTAGGGATTTTCAAGAAAAAAAGTGGAATGAGAGGAATTCGGTTAGATGAGGGTTTAAATTGGAGAAATTCGAAGGGAGGAGTTATGGGGAGAAGTGGAGGGAATTCCTAAAGAATGAGGGTAAATTCAAATTTGGGAGGTAGCTATGGGTGGTTATGGTCAAAATTGAAACTTGATCCACGATTTTAAATATACTTAGAAATATAAGAATTCGACACCACTACTAGAAGATATAAATCCTCAGCAACAGTGCCAAAAACTTGACTTGGAGCGTAATTTTAATTTTAGTAACAATTAAATATTATAATCTTTTAATCGCAGAGTTACCTTTAAACACAAGTATACGTATCGCTCAAGTAATACAGGGCTCTAGTGGAGTCCTGGATATCATTCCCACAGGGAAATATATTAAAGCCTACGGACTAGGATTATATAAACCAATTCAAAATCACAACTAAATCGAAACTGTCTATCAGTCACTAATACGCAATCGATAATAATATTAAATTTATATCTAAACTAGTTTTACTAACAATTTACTAATACTACTAAAGTTAAGTTCAAATATATAATATCAAGAATCTTTCTCCTTTTTTAAGATAATTAAGTGAAGTAATAATTAGAATTAGTTTTATATGTGTTATGCCAAATAGGAGCATACATATTCTTTACCCTTTGGTCCAGGCATAAAGAACATTGATTAATCCTATGCTTGGTTACTGAATCTGCGGCTAGGCTTACCGGCTCTTACTTCGGAGCTCCCCCCTCACCTAAGAGCTAACAATCTACACTTCAGCATCCAAACGATAGGACTGAATTGAGGATTTTCGCCTGTCACTCTAAAATCTTCAATTCTACGCCCGATTAATATTATTTCCCTATTCATTTGCACTTCTCCTTTCAAGGATTTATCTATCTACCTTTCAAAGAGAAATGTGATACATACTAGTTAAGAATCCTTAGCCTACGGTCAGATCTTAAGAATTCTTCACAGATTTTAACAATACAAATGGCCAATTCATTTAGTAAAGTAAGTTTAGGTACAGTATCATCACAACTTCTTTATAATAGGTTTGTTACAATAATTCATATAATAATTTCACAAAAAACATCAAAACAAGGAGAAAGACAAAACAACTACTCAGAATTCATGAAGAGGATGCAATAAAACTTGGATTTCATATAATAAAGTAAAGTTCTATAAACTATAGTAAATAAACACAACTTATCTTAAATTCCTCCCCAAACAAACTCCTTGAAGTTCCTCTTAATCTCTTCCTTTCCTTACAGTACGCAGAATTCTCCTTCGAAACGACAATGCAGAAGAGATCTCTCACTTTCCTTCTACTCTTACAATCCTTCGAAGAATTCCTCACAAAATCTATATTTGAACTCACTACTCACTAAATGAAAACACTAAAATAACTATCTACTCACTAATAGACACACTTATAACACTAGTGGACTCTTCTAGACACTTTTTGTTGACTTTGGACTCTCTAATAAACACAGAGGAGACCACGTTTTCAGCCTAAAATTGTTCTTTATAAAGTTGTAGAAGAGTCTCTAAGGGTTTTACAGACACCCCTTCGAAATGCGTCCACATTCGACATATTTCTGGAAAGAACCGTCGATCCCGCCGTCAGCAGCCTCGAGCTACGTCGTCGGCGGCCTTCTATAAACAGTACTTTAAACAAGCCCAGCCGTCGGCGGGCTTGACCTCCGTCGTCGGCGGGCTTGACCTCCGCCATCGGCGGCCTTCCATGAAATTTATTCTGAACTCTCGGGAAAATCATGTCGTCAGCGCCATCGACCTCGCCGTTGGCGCCCTAGATCAAATTTGCATAATTTTGTCCTTTTTGCTCCAAATTTGCTCCTTTTCGCATATTTTCACTCATTTATCCTTAAATCTTCATACTTGCAGAAAAACACTAAAAATACCCTTCTTTAAAGTGCAATATCATCAAAATTAATATAAAATAAGCATGAAAATCTTAACCTTTTTCCTTGGGTCAGAATCCCCCAAACTTAACTATTACTTGTCCTCAAGTAATCTTTAGTACTACATAAAAATTATGATTCATTGTGATAAAGTTTCAATTCAGAAATACTATAATTTTGATCTAAATAAATATTATAGTAAGAATCCTTAGAAAGATTTTCAAGTAATTAGATTAATTCTGTAGGTATAAGGCTATATAGTCATCAAGTCTAAGAGTTCTAGTTTTCTATTCATTTCAAGAATGACTATATATTGCAATATCAATTCACTCAGAATATTCAGAAGATAGGAAATTCATGAGGAAACTACAAGTAAGAAACTAGTCATAAATATAAGTTCAGAAATGCTTTTAGTTTTCCTTTTAGGTTAATCCAAGTGAAGCCAATTTTTTATAAGGCATTTCCTCAAGCTTCTCCTCATTTATTTTATTTTCTTTTTCATTTCTTCTCAGAGATTTTTTTCAATCCTTTTTTTTTTCTTTCTTTTTCTTTTTCAAGTGAGGATTACTATATGTGGATAGCGTGTTAATAATTTTTAACTTCACTCTTCTTTTTCTAAATTTGAAACTTTCAACATTCTTTACCTTATATGTACTTCATAGTTTTTACATTATTGAATCCCAATCTTTTCTGTCTCAACTGAATTCCTAAGATTCTTAATATTTCAAAATATAGTTTTCTTTACTTTAAATAGTTAACTATAGTCTTATCCCCTTATACTAAATATCTTAATCTACAAGATTAATTTTCATTATAAAAAATATTTCTTTGAATCTTCTACAATATTTAGATAAACTCTAAACATATTTATCAGAACTAAAGTTTATCACAAAAATCATATTAATATGAAATTTCTCAAACTTCATAATTTTGCTCCAAATTTGATCCTTTTTCGCTCTTTTCATCATAATTAATCATTTTCTTTGTACCTGCAAGAAAAATATAAAATATCTTCCATTAAAGTGCAATATCATCAAAAATAGGTATAAAAATGTGCATAAAATCACTATATATTTTTTGAAAATATGTTATTTGAGAACATATAATAGTTAAGATTTTTCTTCCCTTCCCCAAACTTAAAGATTTCTATAAATAGAAATAGTACATAGTGGAAAGAAAATTTTGAAATATTAAATTCGTACCTTTGCACTTTAGGCATTTTTGTCTTTTTGAAATTTGCAGGTTCTTATCAAAATTTCTAACTTCAACTGATCTGTAATATTAAAATCCTTTCTACACACATAACAGTTTAGAAAATTTTTGCTGGGGTAATGAAATTTTAAAACAAGTATATAGAACTACATATTAAACAAAAAAACTAACTACACTACATAGGACATATATATTTCACAACACAAAACAAACAGTTTAATATTTTAAACTTAACAAGTTACAATTATAATTACAATCACAGATATTACAAACATTTAGAAATGAAAATACAAACTACAAACTAAACACATATCACAGAAAATAAAGCATAGTCCATAGAATAAAATCAATAAAAGTACTACAATAAAAATAAAAACAAACACATACATCAAATCACATCACTATCAAATCATCAAGCATCAAAATCCCACACAATGTCTTCATCACCCTGGTCAGCATGAAAGTTGGGCCGATACTGAGTATACTGGGGGCATTCTGGAAAAATGACTTCAGGCACTCCTCTGTAGTATCTAGCCTAAGCACCGTAATAAGCCATCTCAAAATCTGAGTGCCTCTAAATATATTCACTATCGTGATCATGTTTTCGCTCTAATCCTTCAATCCTGTGATCAAATCTTTCTAATCTTTCATCTAACTTTTCAAAACTTTTCCTCTGCAGGGTCATGGCAATCATCAGATCATATAAGGTAGGGGGACTAGAGACAGGAGGGTCATAGCTAGTAGAAGGGATATCTCTACTAGTAGAAGGTGCCTTGTTCCTACTCCTTGTTCTCCATTCCTCATGGTATTCGTAAGTCTTTATATTCTCTTTACTAATGGGTTTCATCGGATATACCTATTCCTCATCATCTCTTGCTTCAACTCCTGATAGTTGACAAAGTGCATAAATGAGGCCAGGATGCCCTAAATATCCACTTGTCTCACTCTTCGTAGTGGCCATAATATTCTTATAGATTATTGCTTCTGTTGTTTTGAATACAAAAATTCAGAAAAGCTCTCTCTCTCGAGACTTCACTATGATGGTAGTGGGTAGCAGAGTCGAACAGATGAAATAATGTCATGCTTTAGCAGTGGCAATCATCATGGACAATGGAAAGTTAATCCGTTCACGATTCTTAATTTTCCAAACTCCTTTCCCATCAGTGAGAAAGTCGATAACATCATTCAACGGACCTCCCATTGTTCCAAATGTTTCATACTCACTAGAAAAATAGTCGTGAAGCTCGTAAAAAGAGTTAATGCGATTAGCACTAAAGTCGACAGAAAATCCTCTTACTTGGACAGGCTCGTCCTCAATTTGATTCTGATTCAAGTAGAACTCTCTAACAACTTCTATAGTAGCCTTGTTTGTTGTGTAATAGAAGTTCTCCCATCCTCTCTCTGATAACTCATTCCACCTCTCCTCCAGGATTCTTGAAAACTCTATCTTGTATACACTTCTTACTTTGAAAGAGTGAAGTGTACCTCGATTGTGCTTTCGCATTAACGAATCGAGTTTCTTCAAATTCGAGTCTTCTCTATTGTCGTGGAGCCATTGTTTGATCTATCAAATCACAAAATTCCAAATTAATCTACAAAATAATAATATGATAGCTTCTAAAGGGGATTTAAAAAAATCTAAATCAATTTCCATGAATTTCTTCCAACTCTTTTCTCCACATTTTCAATTTTCCAAAATTTCTTAATGTGGAAGAAATTCATGGTGAAAATAAAAATTTTACATAAGAGTTAAGCTCTTACCAAGAGAAGATGAAATCTGATGTTAGAATTTGTTGAAAATCGCTCTAAATCCGAGATCTATCAAGCCCTAGGTTGACTTTTCGAGTAAAAAGGGGAAGAAGATGATGAATAGTGGTATTTGACCGGTCAAAATTGCGGTAAATAGGTAATTTTCATGATTGCGAGGTCGGCGGACTCGTTCGCGCCTTCAGTGAGCTCGTTTGCACCGTCGGCGGGCTCTTAGTGAATTAAATTCTTATTCTTCTCGAGAAAATCGCGTCGTCGGCAGCCTCAAGTGCGCCGTCCGTGAGGTTCTCAAAAATTGATCATTTTTCAATTTTTGTGATTTCGATCAATTTTAAGCCTTGCCGTCATCCATTTGATCCTTTTTATCATGTATTTAAGTGATTAAGTGATGTAATAACACAAATAAACATACACACAACAAAATTTACATTTATATATTGAATCCAAGTGTTTGCAACACACAATACATAACACACATAAGTAGGTAGTCTTTCAACCTAAATCTATCTAATCAATGTCGCAATCTAAACCACAACACTCAAAACGCTGAAAACAAACATTTCAAACTTAATCTCATTTATACTGAGATTAAAAAGCAAACTAAAGAAATCAAACACACAAACATACATTGTTCAAATCAAACAAAACATAATGAAATAAATTAATCAAGTCTACTACTCTTCAGAACTAGTGTTGGTCTCTTCTCTGATATCTCTCATTTTTTGAACATGGACAAACAGGTTATAAAAAGGTCGGAATGGGAATTCTTCAGTTGAATCTTCATCGATCAATCTCATCCTTCTCATTAATCGCACCAAACTGGCTTCAAATTGTCCAGTATGATCAAAATGTTATTTCATTCTCCAATCGATGTGATCAAAGAAATTAGACATGTTGTTAACTATACTCGTTAAGTTCTGTACCTGATTCTCCAGATTCTTGATTCTATGCAAGAGCATCGATGTCTTGTCTGCTACTAAAGGTTGAACAGGAACAGAATTTTGCGATGCTTGATCCATAATCAAGCCTACATCACTCTCTCCATCATTGGCTGGGAACATCTGAGTTGGGTATAAGCGTTTCCAGGGTAGCAATATCTTCTCCCAAACCTCGTACGATAATTGAAACAAACTGCAAATCGAGAAAATTATGGAAGGATGTCCAAGCCCTTGGGATGATCCTTGAACGATCATGTCATAAAAAGACTTCACAATAATTGATCCAATATCAATGGGCCATCCCATTTGAATGTAGTAGTTAAAAATTTTACATTCTTTCGTAACTTTGCCGATTTTCATCATCGGTAATAACTTCGCAGAGATGAAAAGTGCCAATGTTTTGAAACTGGATTTAAAAGTGTTGCAAAAAAACTAACATACCTGTTCTCTCTAACTTCCCATTCATCGATTTCGTCCATAAAAAATTGGTATATTTCATTCATATTTTCTCTCGTCGGCACAAAATTTAAATAATAATAGACTAGAACATTCTCAAGCATATATAACTCATTAATTCTTCCGGAATTGAATGTAATCCACCTACCTAGCATATAAATGCTTCCTTGGTTGATTCCATGTAAATTGGAGTAGAATTCTTTAACCACTGGAACGACTACTGCGGCAGTAGTGTAGCAATGTAGCAAAACACTTCTCATCTTCTCCGCACGATCATTTCTTCAATTGGTGATGAAGAATTGCTTTGTCCTCTATTGACAAATCCTCTTTCTTTAATCAATCTTTTCTTCGAGATTACTTTGTTGAAAAGTCGTTGCGTCTCCGCACTGACAAACTTTCTCTGGTTGTATACTCAAAATCTTGGGTTATCATTGAATTGGAAGCTATTTGAGAAGAATTCAAGAGAGTATCCATTCATCTTTTGGAGTTTGGAGTTTAGGAACCGTCCATAGGAGTTTATAGAAGACGAATTCGCTAAAAACCGCCAAAAATAGTCGTTTTGAACACGAAAAATTGCCCACTCGCCGATCCCGCTGTCGGCGGCCTCGAAGGCGCCGTCGGCGAGCCTTGTGCAATTAAATTCCAGAGCTCTCGGGAAAAACCCGCCGTCGGCGGCATCGAGCGTGCCGTCGGCACCCTAGGCAAATTTTTGCACAAAAACGTCGTGGTCCAATACATTCCAAATTTTCTCTATAAATTCAAATTCTATGATAATAAAAGGGTAAATATAAGTAGTAGAACTTAATATTACTATAAATTAACAATAATTTCAAACAAACACACAACTATTAAAGATAAATATGGGTTGCCTCCCATAAAGCGATTCATTTAAGGTCGTCAGCCCGACCTATTCAGGTGTTATTTAAGTTGACTGAGCATTAAAACCTCTTTAAATTTTGGTTTTTTACCGTCAAAATATGATTTTAATCTATGTCTATTTACTTTAAATCTATTCCCAGTCTTCGAATCTTCAATTTTAATAACTCCATAAGTATAAACTTGAGTCACATTAAAGGGTCCTAACCAACGAGACTTCAATTTCCTAAGAAATAATTTTAGCCACGTATTGTAAAGCAAAACTTCTTTCCCTAGTTTGAAGTTCTTTCGGTTAATATTCCGATCATGTCTTAACTTTAGTTTTTCCTTATAAATTCTACTAGCATAATATATAACCTTAAAAATTTTATCATATCTTTGACCAAGAACAGCTCCAATAGCATAATCACTAGCATCACACATTAGTTCAAATGGTTTCTCCCTGTTAGGTGAAACTATTACAGATGTTATGATTAGTTTTTCCTTTAATAACTCAAAGCAATTTGAGCATGATACACTTAAAATATATAGTATTTTTTATGCACATTTTTATACCTATTTTTGATGATATTACACTTTAATGGAATGTATTTTGTGTTTTTCTTGCAGGTATGATGAAAATGAGTGATTATGATGAAAGGAGCAAAATTGTATTAAATTTGGAGCAAAAAAAAGAAAAATGAAAATTTGAGCACTGGCGGCTAAGCGCTGCTGGGCCGGCGCTTAGCCGCCACAGTTACAAATCGAGATTAACTTGAATTTGGCGCCATTTTTAAAGGGGATGGGATGCAACTCTTGGTGGTAACTTCCATAACTTCCTTTGGGTGGCAAGTTTAAATGAAGGGGTGTATTCTTTGGTGGATACATCGAATCTGGACACATTTTGAAGAGACACCAAGACACCTTTCGGTTTTATTTTTAAAGAGAGTCTTAATAAATATTAGGGGCTCTTCCATTGCATTTTGAAGAGATTTTTTACAGAGTTTTTATTGTATTCATTAGGAGTGGGAGTAGAGAGTAGAAAAGAGAAAATGGTAGGATTGAAGCCTTCTTCTTCCCACTTCTTTTCTTTCCTTTAGTTTAGTTTTTATTGAAGTTTAAAGTCTGTTTCTGAGTCATCGAAGTTGGGAGAACTGCTCTGAGGAGTAGTTTAGTGAAGAGTCAAAGTTTTAGAGGAATTAATTAAAATATCGGTGAGGAGTCAAGTTTTTAGTGTCGTTGCTGGGGAAAGAAATTAATTAAAATTACATTTTAATTAATATTAAGAAATTTTAAATTTTTACTTTTCTTTGTTTTTGTTAGTGTGTTGTGTCTTATTTTGTTTTTTTTATTGTTGTATGCGTAGTTCAGGTTCTGAGGGACTTATGTCTTACGATTCTGAATTAGAAAGAACTATCAGAAAAATCAAAAAAATTGGACTCCGCACCGATATTTATACTTACAATTATGATATGAAAATTGGCAACGGTGACAAAAACTTTACTCCACCAGATATATATGCTTATGATTTTGATATAAAAATTATGATTTATAATGTGGATACTACGCAAGTATATGTATCGTTTATTAAGTAATATAGGACTTTCTGATTAAGCCCCGAGATATCAAACCCACAGGGAAAGTGAAAAATCTTTAAAGAAATAAGAAAATTATCTTTTTACTTTTTTAATTGGCTTTTAAAAGTATGTTTTGATTTTAAAAAGTTCGATAGTTGATTTCACTCTTTAATTTTTCTTATAAAAGTCAAACAAGAAATTAAAATGATAATAACTGTAAACACGGTATGAAAAACACTATTAACTAGAATATATTTTTCTTTCCTTTATAAAGTAGTAATAATATTGAAAGTATTATTGTGGAAGTATTTAAATCTATTGTGATAAATATAAGTAAATGTATTCTTTACCCTTACTTGGTTCTATAAATAACTTTGGTTAATTTGAAATTTTATAATTTTGAACATGGTTAGGCAGGGAAGATACCAGCTCTCACTCTAGAGTTCCCTCATTTTCCTCCACCTGGGGGCTAACTTCTCATAACAAAGTTCAAAACTTCAAATTAAGTTAGGGGCTTTTATCCTGTCACACTAAAAATCCTCTAATTTTACTCCCCTTTAAAACATCTTCTAATATATTACATTCAATTATATGAACTACAATTTTCACCCATATAATTGCATGTGATTCTTACTAACTTTTATGAGACAATACCGCATTGGATCTTATATAATCTCACCACAAATTTTACATCTTAACAGGACAAATTAAGAAGTAAATAAAGTTTATAGAATCAATATTCACAACTTCTTCCAACTTTAAACACATATACATTCCACAACAATTCTTCATGAATTACTTACTTCTTTATTTAAGAAAGAAAAAAAATAAAGTAAACTACTCAAAATGCATTGAGAAAATACAAAAACACATTGGTTTGAAATTAAAAACCATAAGAAAACAACAAACACAACAAGTATTACTTAAAAACTAAATGCAAGAACAAAAGTAAACACTTATCTGAAAATTCTCTCCACAAGACTCAGGAAGTTCCTCTGAAACTTTGACTCTTCACTTAACTACTCCTCAGAGCAGGTCTCCCAACTCCGATGACTCGGAAATAGACTTCAGACTTCAATAAAAACTAAACTAAAGGAAAGAAAAGAAGTGGGAAGAAGAAGGCTTCAATCCCACCCTTTTCTCTTTTCTACTCACTACTCCTACTCCTAATAAATACAATAAAAACTCTATAAAAAATCTCTTCAAAATGGTATGGAAGAGCCCCTAATCTTTCCTAAGACTCTCTTTAAAAATAGAACCAAAAGGCGCCTTGGTGTCTCTTCAAAATGTGTCCAGATTCGATGTATCCACCAAAGAATGCACCCCTTCATTCAAACTTGCCGCCCAAAGGAAGTTATGGAAGTTACCACCAAGAGTTGCATCTCATCCCCTTTGAAAATGGTGCCAAATTCAAGTTAATCTCGATTTTTAACTGTGGCGGCTAAGCACCGGCCCAACGGCGCTTAACTGCCAGTGCCCAAATTTTCATTTTTCATTTTTTGGTCCAAATTTGATCTAATTTTGCTCCTTTCATCATAATCACTCTTTTTCATCATATCTGCAATAAAAATATAAAATAACTTCAATTAAAGTGCAATATCATCAAAAATAGGTATGAAAATGTGCATAAAAAATACTATAAATTTTAGGTGTATCAAAGCAGTCTTCAGTAAATTCAAATTTCTTATCTTTTTCTAAAAGTTGGCATAAAGGTTTTGTAATTTTTGAAAAATCTTTAATATAGCGCCTGTAGAAACCAGCATGTCCAAGAAAACTTCTTACCCCTCTCACTGTAGTAGGAGGTGGTAATTTAGCTATTACTTAAATTTTTGCATGGTCTACTTCCATGCCATTTTCTAAGGTTTTATGCCCTAATACAATTCCTCCTGCAACCATAAATTGACATTTCTCCCAATTTAGAAATAAATTAATTTTTTCGCATAGCTCCAAAACTTTTTAAGATGATTTAAGCATGCGTCAAATGATGTTCCAAACACAGAAAAATCATTCATAAATACTTCTATTCCATTTTCTATTAATTTACTAAAAATAGACACCATACATCTCTGGAATATTGCAGGTGCATTACATAGTCAAAAGACATTCTTCTAAAAGTAAAAGTTCCATAAAAACTAGTAAAAGTTGTTTTCTCTTGTTCCATAGGAGAAATAGGTATTTGATGGTAACCAGTATATCCATCCAAAAAATAGTAGTACTTATGTCGAGCAAATCTATCCAACATTTGGTCTAGGAAAGGAATAGGAAAGTGATCTTTTCGGGTGGCAGTATTTAATTTTCTATAATCAATACAAATACGCCAACCAGAAACTTGTCTGATAAGTATTAATTCATTATTTTCATTTTCTTTAACAGTTACTCCTCCTTTCTTGGGAACACAATGAATTGGACTTACCCAAGTACTATCTGAAATAGGATATATAATTCCATCATATAACCATTTTAAAATCTCTTTTTTAACTACTTTCAAAATAGGGTTTAGTCTCCTTTGTGGATCAATTTTTGGTTTTTGTTCTTCATTTCATAAAATTTTGTGCATACAAATCAAATGACTAATTCCTTTAATATCAGCTAGAGTCCATCCAAAAGTTTTTTGGTATTTTTTTAATGTATCCATTAGTTTTTGTTCTTGAATTTCATTTAAGTCTGAGGATACAATTACTGGTAATGTTGAAAACTCTCCTAAAAATACATACTTCAAATGAATTGGAAGATTCTTTAATTCAAGTTCAGGGGGTTTTACAATTGATGGAATTAATATTTCATTTTCTGGTGTTTTTGAATTGAGCGTTTCAATTTTTTCCTAAATATAATCAGCTTCTTTGCTTTCTATTTTATCATAATTATCTTTTTCGATATCTTCTTTTTCTTCATAATTTTCTTTGAAATATTCTTTTCTTAGATAATCACATTAATCCATTCTAATACATTCATCATCTTTTTCTATTGCTGGATATTTCATTGACTTTGAGATGTTAAAGGTTACTTCTTGATCATTTACTCTCGTAGTCAATTGTCCTTTTTGAACGTCTATCATGGCTCTTCCTGTAGCTAGGAATGGTCTTCCTAAAATGATTGGAATTTTTTTATCTTCTTCCATATCTAGAATGATATAGTCAACAGAAAAAATAAACTTATTAACCTTGACCAAAATATCTTCTACAACTCCCTTAGGAGTGTAATAGATCGATCAGCTAACTGTAGAGTTACAGAAGTTGGTGCAATCTCTCCAATTTCTAACCTTTTAAAAGTTGATAGAGGCATCAAATTTATGCTAGCTCCCAAATCACATAATGCTCGTCCATAAAATTTTTCACTAATAGCACACAAGATAGTGAAATTACCAGGATCTTTAAGTTTTTCAGGAAGTTTTCTCTGAATTATAGCACTACACTCTTCACTGAGTGCAACAATCTCATGATCTAGTAACTTCCTCTTTTTGTTGAGTATATCCTTCATAAATTTAACATAATCAGGCATTTGTTCTAAAGCTTCAACAAAAGGAATATTTATTAACAATTTTTTCAAAATGTCTAAGAATTTAGCAAATCTTTTACCTTTATCTTATTGCTTTAGTCTTTGAGGAAATGATGGAGGTGGTTTTTCAACAATAATTTTCATAGGTTTCAGAGGAAAATCAGGATATAAACTTTCATTTTCTCCTTCAGTTTCTTATTTTTCCTTTTCAACTATAGTTTCTTTTTGAACTCTTGTTTCTAACTCTTTTCCACTACTGAATTGAATAGCTTTGATTTGTTCTTTTCCTTGATCTTTAGGATTTATTTCAACATTGCTAGGTAAAGTTCGAACAGGTTTATTTCTTAATGAAAAATAAGTTTGCCCTAATTTGTTTTCTATGTTTTTTTATAGCATTTTCTTTATTTTGTAATTGATTACCCATACTCAAAACTAATTCTTCCATAGACAACTTCTTCTCCTTGAATTGTGAATTATTATAAAAACTTGGTGGATTAAAAGGTCTATAATTGGAATTACCTTGATTATGTATATTTCCTAATGGGCTTACTGGATTGTTCCCCCACTAAGGATTAACATTATTATTTTGGTTATTCCAATTAAAATTTGTATGATTATTCCAACCTGGATTATAATAGTTTGAATAAGGATTATTTTGTCTAATATTTATTACATTTATAGTTTCATATGAAGATTGAGCATCTATAATTTTCCTAAAGAATTTTCTTCTGACATCGGAGGTGCTTGAGAACGATTCATTCTGTATTGATCTATTTTCTTTGAAAGAGCAACAATTTGAGAAACTATCATAGTTAAAGCATCAGAATCATGAATACCGGTTACTCTCTTAGGATTTACCCTTTCAGCAGGCCATCGAAAATTATTGGTAGCTATTTCTTCTATTAACGCATAAGCTTCTTCAAAAGGTTTAGACATTAGTGAACCACCAGCAACAGCGTCAATTATAGATCTAAGAGATCCTACTAATCCATTATAAAATATTTAAATAATTAACCAATTTGGTAAAGCATGATGTAGTTATTTTATAAGAAGTTCTTTAAATCTTTTCCAAGATTCATATATCGATTCTCCCTTATACTGACTGAAAGATGTGATATTTTTTCTAAGCTTAGCAATCTTAGACGGTGGAAAATAATTCGATAATAATTTTTGTGAAAGTTCTCCCAAAGTTCTAGTAGATCTAGGTGCTAACGAATTTAACCAAGTCTTAGCCTTATCCCTTAGAGAAAAGGAAAGAGTCTAAATCTGACAGCATCATCAAACACTCTGTCGTACTTAAAAGTAGCACAAAGTTCTAAGAAACTTACAAGATGTAAATTAGGATCTTCATTTAAAGTTCCACCAAATTGATTGTTTTGTACCATATGGATAATTGCAGGTTTAAGCTCAAATGAATTAGCGGCTACATCAGGATTTTGGATAGTTAAGTGAATTTCATCTAATGTAGGGTTAGCGTAATATCTTAATGGTCTAGATTGATGTTCATTTTCTATTCTTTGGTTATTTACGTTGATTTCCATTGTTTCATAATTTATAGATTATTTTCTTAGTTTTCTAATTCTCCTAACTGTGCGTTCTAAGTCCGAATCGTAGGGTATAAGATTTTTAGAATCAAATTTATGCATACAATCGAAATCAATACACAACAAAACAGTTAACTAAATAAGTTGCAATTCTATTAAAACAGTTTTCTAATAGTCCTAAATAGTCTGTTACTCTAATTATGTTATAAAATATTCCTATGTTCTTATAACAAATAAAATATTTTCCCGGCAATGGCGCCAAAAACTTAATCCGCAATTTTAAATATACTTTAAAATATAAGAATTAGACACCACTACTAGAAGATATAAATCCTCAGCAACAGTGCCAAAAACTTGACTTGGAGCGTAATTTTAATTTTAGTAACAATTAAATATTATAATCTTTTAATCGCAGAGTTACCTTTAAACGCAAGTATACGTATCGCTCAAGTAATACAGGGCTCTAGTGGAGTCCTGGATATCGTTCCCACAGGGAAATATATTAAAGCCTACGGACTAGGATTATATAAACCAATTCAGAATCACAACTAAATCGAAATTGCCTATCTGTCACTAATACGTAATCGATAATAATATGACATTAATATCTAAACTAGTTTTACTAACAATTTACTAATACTATTAAAGTTAATTTCAAATATATAATAGCAAGAATCTTTCTACTTTGTTAAGATATTTAAGTGAAGCAATAATTAGAATTAGTTTTATATGTGATATGCCAAATAGGAGCATACCTATTCTTTACCTTTTGGTTCATGCATAAAGAACATTGGCTAATCCTATGCTTGGTTACTGAATCTGCGGCTAGGCTAGGAGGATACCGCTCTCACTTCGGAGCTCCCACGTTCCCCTCGCCTGAGGGCTAACAATCTATACTTTAGCACCCAAACGATAGGACCGAATTGAGGATTTTAGCCTGTCAATCTAAAATCTCCAATTCTACGCCCAATTAATATAATTTCCCTATTTATTTGCACTTCTCCTTTCAAGGATTTACCCGTCTACCTTTCAAAGAGAAATGTGATACATACTAGTTAAGAATCCTTAGCCCATGGTCAGATCTTAAGAATTCTTCACAGATTTTAACAATACAAATGGTCAATTCGTATAGTAGTATCATCACAACTTCTTTATAATAGTTTTGATACACTAATTCATATAATCATTTCACAAAAACATCAAAACAAGGGAAAAGACAAAACAACTACTTAGAACTCATGAAGAGGATGCAATAAAACTTGGATTTCATATAATAAAGTAAAGTTCTACAAACTATAGTAAATAAACACAACTTGTCTTAAATTCCTCCCCAAGCAAACTCTTTGAAGTTTCTCTGAATCTCTTCCTTTCTTTACAGTACGCGGAATTCTCCTTCGAAACGGCAATGCAGAAGTGATCTCTCACTTCCCTTCCACTCTTACAATCCTTTGAAGAATTCCTCACAAAATCTATATTTAAACTCACTACTCACTAAATAACAACACTAAAATAACTATCTACTCACTAATAGACACACTTATAAAGCTAGTGGACTCTTTTGGACACTTTTTATTGACTTTGGACTCTCTAGTAAGCACGTAGGAGACCACTTATTTGGCCTAAAATTATTCTTTTTAAAGTTATAGAAGCGTCTTTAAGGGTTTTATAGGCACCCATTCGAAAATTATCCACATTCGACGTATTTCTGGAAAGAACCGTCGATCCCGCCGTCGGCGGCCTCGAGCTGCGCCGTCGGCGTCCTTCTAGAAACAATACTTTAAACAGGCCCCACCATCAGCGGCCTCGACTTCCGTCGTGGGCGGCCTCCTTTGTAATTTATTCTGAACTCTCGGGAAAATCACTTTGTCGGCGCCATCGACCTCGCCATCGGTGCCCTAAGTCAAATTTGTATAATTTTGTCCTTTTTGCTCCAAATTCGCTCCTTTTTACTCCTTTGTCCTTAAATCTTCATACCTGAAGAAAAACACCAAAAATACCCTTCTTTAAAGTGCAATATCATCAAAATCAATATAAAATAGGCATGAAAATCTTATCCTTTTTTCCTTGGGTCAAAACTCTAGCTCATTTTGAAAAAAAATACAAAAATTCATTGGAGTAATTGGTTTTAGATTTGATGGTCTCAATTTTAAGATATTTCAATTTAAAGATGGCTATGGGTGCTTGGAGTAGTTTGCCAAAATATTAATCCTTACTCATTTAGAAGAGAAAAACATAATGAATTCAATGGTGCAATTGATTTTAGTTGAAATGAGCACCATCTCATGATATTTCAAGTCAAAGTATAGGCCCCACCGTAATAGAGAAAATTTGGTGGTTTTGCATGAAAGTTCTTAAAGGTTTTATTGATTAAGTAAAGTTTTTTTAAGTTCACATTCATTTTCCTTGAAGTTTAGTTTTGGTTTATGTTCAT
>CM040436.1:24937897-24967344 GCA_022702705.1 Papilionanthe hookeriana x Papilionanthe teres | reverse complement strand
AATTATCTAAAAGGGGTAAATTTATAGAATTATCTAAATTACATAAGAAACATAACTTGATTTCATCCCTGAATTTTATAAATAGTAGGATGTAATATATATAGTTATCTCCAAAAATTAAATGCTCCATGGGTCCTAAAATCATCATCTTGAAATCTTTTAATTTTTTTAATAAATCTAATATATATTTTAATTTGATTGCTTGCTTGTTAATGACTCTCGAATTACTTGGGCTACAAAGCAATCAAGCACTAGTGTAAATCACACTCTGCACCGCTCCATCTACACTCACAGCCTCCTGCTTGAGTTTGTATAAATAGAGAAGGTGTGAAGGCTTTAGAGAGGGGTGAGGAGAATAACTGAAGTGTGAAGCCGCAGTAAGAAGTAGAGAAGAAATGGAATGCTTGCAGGATTGAGGGGTGAATCTTGGAATCTAAGGTCGAGGCTACTCGAGATAGATATCCTGGAGGCGAAGCTTGTCCCTAAATGGTCGCGGAAGTCTTATAATTTTTCTTTATCGTCTTAAGTAGATCAGTAGTTGACCTCCCTCCTTGTGGATGTAGGCCCAAAAAACCGAGACTACGTAAATTGTTTTGTGTTGCGACATTGCATGTACTCTTTGTGATTTCTTAAAATGAGTTCGTTTCCCACAACAATTCTCATATGTTATATCAACATTTTATATCTCTCTTTAGTTATATATAGTATATGTATATATATATATATATATATAGATAATACATACACGAATAAAAACAGCTGTGCTACCAACCATTTTGAAGATATTAAAAAAGAAAATTATTAATTTATATTATGAGACTAAATAAATAATTTTTTTCTTGAAGATTTAAGAAAAAAAACAGCTGGATTTTTATTTTTATTTGGCAATAAAAAAAAAGTTGCGGTAAACCAAATCCGATAATACTTTTTCAAAGTCAAATGATCACATAATGCGTTTGCAGATAAGTTATTTTTGACTGATTTTTTACATAAAACAAAAAAGTATAGATAATTATCAGAAGTTTTATTTGGTTTGGCTTTCTATTATTAGAAAATTGTTATAGTTACAAAATTATCTGTCTTATACTTTCAAAAGCATTACTTTTTTTAACTCGGACGTAGAGGAACATTCGGAGTCCAATCAAATCACATCACACATAGTCCACCGTGAAATCGTGGAATAACACGGGAGAATATTCTTCATGTGTTATTCTGTGTTATTGTGATAGAATAACACATAATAACATGACATAATATTCTCTCGTGTTATTCTGTGATATTCTGGACTCACAATGATATTACAATAACACAATAACACATGAATAACATAGAATAACACTGAAGGAATATTCCCCTATGTTATTCCACGGTTTGAATGTCAGTCAACACAGCGTCATTTGATTGGAGTCCGGACGTATCTCAGCGTCTGGAGTCCGGACGTAATAATTTTCCCATATCTACATATCTAACATCTACAATTTAATATTTGCATTTGTAGCACGTTGGTGTGATGCCTATGCTTGAAAAGATGTGCTTTGATTTTAACAAGTTATTAGTAGTGGTATTTAGGAGTGTAAATGAGCCGAGATTGAGCGCGACCAGGCCCGCTTCATTTTTGAGTCGTTAAAAAATATTATTGTTCGTGTTCGGGTTGTTTATATATCAAGCTCAAAAGATTTATTTGTGTTCGCCTCGTTTGCTTAGCGAGGCAAACACGAGTTGTTCGCGAACAACCAACTGATTTGACAACTCTCATTAGAATATTAAGGATAGGGACTAGATTTAAATCTTATTATTTATATTAAAATATTCATTTAAATTGTATTTAATATATTTTTATCCTATTTTTTAATTAATAATTTTAATTGATTATAAATCTTTATAAACTTGTAGTCAATTGAATTATTTCAAAATAATACTCAATTATTACTAATATATAATTTAATTATTTCGAATCAAAATGAACTGAACAAGAACGAACAAATCTTAATTTGTGTTCGGCTAGTTTATATGTCGAGAGTATAAAAATTATTCGTGTTCAACTCTTTACTTGCTTAGCGAATTGAACGCGAAATTTCTAATGAAGCGAAACATGAAGTTGATTCTCGAACAAGAGCCATTTTGACAGCCCCAACATAATTTTTTGTCTAATATTTAAGATTAGACTGGTATAAAAATTTATATTTTATCTATATAAATATATAAAAATTATATTATGTATGTAGTTGCCCCTTCATTTTTTTAGAGATTAAAAAACAAAAAAAAAGATAGAATGAAAAAGACTAAAAAAATTTAGAAAATGTAAATAATATTTTTAGTTCGCTCTTGATCATCTCAATCCAAATTTTAAGACGTAATTAGTCGATTCATCTAGAAGTGACGGGCGACTATTGGCTTTTGTGCAGGTTGCATGAAACTATTTCTCGCTCGAAGCACTTACTCGTGATATAGTGGTTCAAAATTCAGTTTCTCACAACGAAGTCATATTTTTGAATCGTGCATGTTGTCTTTCGGACTTAACCTTCCCGGAAAAAAAAAAAAATTGATTGTACATTATTTTTATGGAAAGAAAAAACAAACTTTATAAAATAATAATAATAATAATAAATTATGATGGAGAAGTATAACAAAAATGAGACCTTTGAGCTGATAAAGTCTAAGAAGAGATAAAATTTTATGAAAATGAACACATCAAAGATTATAATTGCAAATTTACCAGACTCAGTGATATAAACATTTATCTAAGTTTGCATAAATATTGCATATTCCACTAAGCTGCAAATAAAGGGAGTACTCAAAGCTGCCTAAAGATGGGGGCTTCCAAATATATGTGAACCTATTTAGGCTTAGTGGTTTTAATTTTCCTTCCATTTTTGAGAAAGTGGCCTTTCTTTGCTTTTCTAAAGTATAATCATCTTAAAAAATAGATTCAGTAAAATTTAAATCTGATAAATTATCTTTTAAATGAATGATTATTAGACTCTTGAAGCTCAAGTAGTATAGTCTTTGATGCTAAATTAATATTAATCCCTATTATTAGATATATTATAGCTCTCACTACTTTGATACTTGTGGTTAGAGAACTAGAGTTTTATTCTCTCAAGAAATCAATTTTCATGTAAGTATATTTATGATTCAAGATATCACATCACCGATATTCGTAATATCTAAAAGCTCACTGCAATAAGCAATGCTTCGTCATGATTATTTGTAATAGAATTTATTAATATTTTTTTCTTTGAGAAAAAGGATGGAATGATATAGCTCATTTGGATATTTATGATTTCATTCGACCATCAATACTAATAATTATTGCAAATAATACTGACGCGGGTATCTCTCTTGACCTGGACTAGACGCGACACTGGGTTGCATAAACAACGTAGAGATGAACCGAGAGGCTCTTTTTTTTATTGCTTCCCAATTTTCGGTGTGTTTCCTTTTATCCTTCCTTTCTTCATAGTTATTTCTTACATATGTGTGTATTAGAATTTAAATTCTTTTTTGTTTTTTCTTTTTTGTTTTTTTTTTTTATGTTTTGTGTTTTTCATTGAGAACGACAATTAGTGTCTCATGTTTTCCCTTCTAAGGTTGCATCAAGGCATGTGGTGCTCCGGCTATATCTCATTCCGAGGTGGTGTCTTTCATCAACTTTCCCTTCTTTCACAATCTCCACTCCACTATTGATGTCACCTTCCTTGTTGCATCTGATAATATACAGTGTTCCTTTGTTGTGTTCCTGTAGCCACCGACCTTCCCACTCACGCTTCCCAGCCAACCGCTTACTCCCTTGTTGTTCCAGGAGTCCCAATCACACAATCGACCAAGCTTATTGGTTCCTTGCTGCCCGAAACTTCTGAGCCTCCACTCCTATCCCCCTCTCATTATTTTGCCATTGTATTCCCCGTAGTACAACACATTCCCTATCATTGCGCCACCTTCTTCAGTCCCTAAAACCCACAACCCCCACCTTGGAGTCACTTTAGTTGTGTTTTGTGTGTCATGTCCTATTGTTATTTCCCATTTTAGTTTGTTTGTTGTAACCTTTCATTTACTTTTCAGTAATAACATTTGCATTCTTTTAATTATTTGGTTAACTCTGATATCATTTGGTATCAGAAGTAGTTTAAATCTAGTCATATTCTAGAATTACACAAAGTCCCCTACTTAACACAATTTTTCGCTCCCACTCATCATCACACATGTACACCCTATCCCACCTACACACACAAACCCTAATCACGTCATCAAAGAGACAAGTGTCATACGTCGATCAAAAGTTTAACATAGAAGAGATACAATGATAACACTCCTGAGTGCTACAACAACTCGATGACATTAAGGAAAGGATCCATGGCGAGGTCACAATTGATTGTGACAGCGAGATTTAAAGAAGAGAGAGAGAAGAACATTTGAATCCATTTTATACGAATAATTTCATTGAAGAGGAGAATCGACCACGATGCTTTGGGATTCAATATCGGAGAAGCTGAGAGAAGAAGTGTCTGTTGGAGGATATAGAGACTTAGGAGTGAAAATTGATATATCAGATTTTGAGGAAGAATGAATCTGAATGACTTCCTAGATTCGTTGTGCACCATTAAGCAGATATTTGAATATAAAGACGTACCAGATGATAAAAGAGTGATGCTCGCTAGCATGAAGCTGAAGAAAAGTGACTTATGGTTGTGGAAGAATCGGAAGAGGGAGTGATGGAGAGAAGGATAGGAAAAGATGATAAAATGAAGAAAACATTGCAGGGACAGTACCAATCCCCACACTACCACTAGGATATGTCTTGAAGCTACATCACCTATAGCAAAGGAAATTATCGATGGAGTACACATAGGATTTTATACAACCTAAGCTGAAATTTGAGCAGGCATAGCCAAAGGAGCACATGATAAATAGGTAATTGGGAGGCCTGAAGCCCTAAATCAACAATGTGATTCAGCTACAACTTTACCGGTCTTTGGGTGATGTTCATACCTTGGCATTAAAAGAGGAGAGACAACATAAGTGGAGGAGACCCTCACCACCATTCTAATAGCCACCCATAGTATTTGATAATACATGTTAGGAATGATAGAGTTGCTCAGAGTGAGAAGAATCATGAAAAGAGCAACACCCCAATTATAGTCCCAACCAGGAAATATTTCAAATAGTTATTAAAAGAAACAATATGAAAGCAAATATTATTATTGAAAGTAACTAAGTAATTACAACAAAACATACTTGAAAGAGAAATACAACAAAAGACACAAGTAAACACCACTAAAGTGTATCCCAATGGTGGTGGAGATCAGCTAGGTGGATCGAAATGGCTAATGGGTGTAGCGGCAACAATGGAAGGTTAGTAGCAGTGAAAGGGATGTGTGAAAATGCATTCACAACAACTGTGGTTGTTCTTCTAGATGGGGAACGGCGGAACAACAAGAAGGCAATGTTCCCTAACTGTTCGGGGTGGAGGCTGCTGGAAAGAGTCGGTTTAGGCAACAACAATGCAAGAAGTAAATGAGAAGGTAGCTGGGAGTTTGTAGGCTACAAGAAAAGAATAATGTGAATGGCTTTTTGGGTGGCAGCAACAGTACAACATGGTTTTACAGTGATGGAAATGATGGTAGGTTGGAATTTCTAGAGCAACAAAGTTGAGAGAGGGGAAGGTGATGGTGATGGCTGGAACTACAGAAAAAAGTAAAAACAATGCTATCCTAGGAGCCTACAGTAATGGAGGGTAATCAAGAGTGAAGCGAGAGGGAAGTGAAAGGTGTAGGAAAGATAAACACTGCCTAGAGACCAAGATATAGTTGAAGATCCATCTGGAACTCTAGGATACCGATCTTAAATGGAAGAAGAGACACTGGCGGCTGTCTTCATACAAAACACACAAATACTAATCTAAAAAATGAAAACAACATGTGCATAGACCAACAATAAATAAGTGTGGATCCCACTCACAATAGGAGGGAAATCCATGTAGAGAAAGGGACCATCAGTCCTCTTGGATTGGTTCAAGCAGCAATTTCTAGTGGCAACTTGTGGTACTATAACAGGGATAGCATAAATGTCCCTGTGGGAAGCTCCTGCGTCAATCTCCCAAAATTTGGGTAGCTTGGACCTCATCTATCAAAACTTTTGGCTTCTCATAGTATAGTGTCAGATCAGTCATATTAAAATTGGTAGGAACGTTGTACTCTACAGTTAAGTCAAGCTTGTTGGCATCAACATTCCAAATAACATCTTGATAGAATAAGTATACATCCTTTTTTTATCACAACCAGAACCAGAACTATACGTGGATGGGTATCTCACGAATCAAGCATCGAGTCATTAAATATGTAATTGGCTTATTCTTTCCTCGCAGCCAGCTGAATTCATCTAATAAATAAGTTTGTCAAGAAGAATCAACTCTTGAATAAAATCTATGATATGCTAGACTACAGTGAAATATAACCACTCAGGAGAGGCCTCGTCTTCTTCTTTGAAGAGACCTGAATCCTACTGTACGATGTTTTTTCTCCCATAAAGCCTAAGGCAATTTCAAATGTTGTCCATCTTTCCTGATCATTTGTCGGGGGGTACACCGTTAAACATATTTTAACACCCAACTTACTGAATATAGTGTTCTAGAAGTGGCACAAAAGACCCTCATTTCTAATATGTTGGACCTTCCTCAACAAAAGAAACTCAAGAAGTAGCCTACATATATGAAAAGTTTGAATATCTGTTTTTTAAGGTTGGCAAACCTTTAGTGTTTGTTTATCGAAGTTAGGACCATCTTAGACCACCAATTTTAATTTTGTTGGCTCTAATGGGCTCAGCTTAACTATAAACATTTTGCTTTCATGAGTTGGAATCATATACCCCTCTTTATGTCCTCACCTTCTTCAGTGTATTGTGACATTTGCCCATTTCTTTAAGTACTCATTGATCTGTGAAAGAGATAATTCTTCTAGTTGTACAATCAAAATCAATATGCCAAAATTCATGACACTTAAAACAATTCCTGATAGATATGGATTTGAGAATCAAATTAGTTCCACCTATTCCACACTCTGAACTAGTTTCTCCTTAGATGGGGCTAGTTTGAATATTCTGATGGGTACACTTTTGCTGCTTGATCCTGAGGTTGAACTATGCTTGTACGATATAGCAGATGCCAGGGGATGTTATTGTAAATGGTGAGGCCTTACACACATATCCTGCTTATAATATGCATATATGTATTAACGTTGCATTTTTCTTTTCATCTTGAACCAGATGGTAACTTTACTCCTCCCTTCTCAATAACGAAGAATCTTCAAGTTCTCCCACCACTGAGATGCAATCTTCCTTGACTTGTTGGCGGTCAATTTCATCATTATAGTTTGTGGGATATCCTAATACTCAAAGACAAGCTCTACTGTCTAGAGCTACTCGACGGCCTTGTCTGTCTCCATGTAGATGTCAAAATATGAAAAATTCACCGTTACATAAAAATTCTAGTATCTTCAATATTTCACGTCAAATCTTCAAAGTAGTGGTCCATCTCTTTCGACAAATGGAGTTCAAGTGAACCCTCTGAATGGTCTTCTTCCTTAATTCCATTAAGTTGTTGTAGAAATCAAAAAAGTTATTGATGTATCTCTTCATCCAATACTTGTCTCGACGGTAGTTTGGTTGGCTTGAAAAATCAACAAAGGGAAGAAATTTTGTGTGGATATAGGGTTGGGTATTGGTGGATGCTAGAAACTCTAGGATATGGCTGGATTAAGTTAGCTCTAATACCAAATGATACAAGAGTTAAACCAAAACAATACTAGAAATGCAAATGTTATTATTTAAAGTAACTAGGTGATTACAACCAAACATATTTTAAAGGAAAATACAACAAAAAAAATAAACAAACACCACTAAAGCATATCCCAAGGGTGGTGGAGGCCGACTATGTGGATCAAAATGGTTGGTCAGTGTGTTGGCTATAAAGGAGGGTTGGTAGAAGTGAATGAGAGAAACAAAAATACAGGTACAAATAGTATGGTTGTTTTCTTGAATGGTGGAAGTGAGGTTACGGTGAGTAGTGGTGGAACAACGAGAAGGTGGTGTTCTCTAGCTGTATGGCATGGTGGAGGAAAGGTGGGAGGACTAGAACAGTAGGAACGAGACTGAAAAGGGGTTATTTGTGCAACAACAATTCATGAAGTAAAGGGGGAGGTGGGGGAGGTGGTTAGGAGGCATTCGGCTACATGAAAATAGCAAGGCGAAGGGTTTTCTAGACGGCAGCAGTGGTACGTGATGGTTGAACAGTAGTGGCAATGAGGTTTGTGGGTTGGAACTGAAGAAAACAACAACAAAATTGTTTTCATAGGTCGCAGTAGTAATGAAGAGCGGTTGTGAGCAAATCAAATGGACAAGAAAGCGTGTCGGGAAGATAACCACCATCTAAAGACCAAGATATAACTAAAGCACCACCTAGAACCCTAGGATATAACCTTCAAAGGGAAAAATAAGTCGTTAGCTGTCCTAATACAAAACACACAAAGCCTAACCTAAAACACGAAAACAACTGAGTTATAGACCTCAAGCAAATAAGAGCGGACCACCTCTTAATTGAAGGGAAATCCATGCAATGAAAGGGTCATTTGGCCTTTCAAGGTCGGTCCAAATGGCAATTTCCCATGGAAATTCAAAATATTGTAGTAGAGATCGCAGAAATGTTCCTACGCAAAACTCCTGCATCACCATGGTTATATGCACATCGCTTTTAGTTGCCCAATGAGTCCAGTTGTGTCCATCGGGTGTAGTGGAGGAAGTCAGAGACGAGGCAGGAGTTAAAGAATAGAATGAGAAGTACCAGTATTCATCGAATGAAAGCAACATGCATATGGTTCAATGGATCCTTCAGACTGAGACTACGAGGGAGCACGGGTGGATTTACCACAATATAATCAACACTTGTTGCACTGTGAAGGGAGATGTATGTAGCCTTTTCATCGATTGAGGTAACATTAAGAATGTGATGTATACACAAATGATGGACAAGTAGAGCCTCATGACTCAGAGGCATTTCTAGTCATTCCCTGATGTGATTGAAAAAAAAGTCAACATTGATAGGAGTTACCTCGTGAAATTTTTAATTTGAAATCAGCTACAGGATCAAGTGTAGTGGATATGATGCCCATGGACCACATCCTATTGGAGAGACGGTGATAGCTTGATCATCGAACTCGATATGGTGGATTCAAGCACATCTACTCATTCACCAAATATGAAAAGTGCATAGCTCTCCTACCTTTTGTAGAGTCCAAGTTATAAGTGCACTTGCCAGTGGGAAAGCACTAGTGGGATCGATTTTGATGTTTATATAGGATGGAGACACAGTATAGCTGATTTCAAACACAGGGTGATCACTATAGATATCATTTTAGGACATCATTATGTTAATAAAGGGATTTGAATTGTATTCAACTTGGATAGGAATGTGCCAACATTAGGTTACCAAAGAAAGATCTTGTAGAGTATAGTTATCAAAAAGTTTCAGTTCAGTTCAGCAGTGTATCCCCATATGGTCGAACCAATTAGATAGCTACTCACAAGTGGGAAAAATTCCTCAGGTGTGATAGGTGACCGTATTACAAACACTCAACTATCAATTTACTTATACAACAACAAGTCTGTATCCTACAAAGTGGGGTTGGCTACAAGAATTTTTTCCCATCGTGTCATATTGAGTGTCATATTTTCATTTATTTTTAATAAATTAAGATTAGTTTTATACAACATGCCCAAGTCTTTTAAGGTCTACATTTGCATTTATTAGTATAAGTCAAATCTAAAACATCTATTCTCCTAATTGGGTCATCAAATAGTCCATATTTAATGTGACCAAACTATCTAAGGCAACACTCTAACATTGTATGCATTTGGAACTACTCTTAACTTTTTCACGGATGTATTCATTTCACATTTTGTCACTAAGTTTAAAGCCAATCATCCACCTGAGCATTCTAATCACAACAACATTAACATAATTTTATACTTCTCATTTATTGGCCAAAGTTCTATGCCATAAAGCATTGCATGCCTCAACACCATCTTATAAAGTTTAAGCGGTACTTTTCTATTACACAACAGACATAATACTTTCCTCCACTTCAACCATCCAACTTGAATTATACTAATAACTTTCCTCGTCTATATCACCATCACATTGAACAGTAGACTCGATATATTTAAAATGATCACTCCTTTGAATGGCTTGATCACCCATTAGTATAACCTCACTACAAGATCAACTGCTAGTAAAATTACATCCCATCTATTCCTTTTAGATCTACTCGAACAAAGGCCTTTAAAAGTTCACATCCATAATACAAGTTTTACCTGAACTCTCTAATCTTATCTACAAAATTGATATCATCAGCGAAATCATACGCTAAGATAAATCCTCTTGTATAAGTCCAATGAGAATATCCATAACTAAAGCAAAAGGATATGGGCTTAAAGCTAATCCCTAATGCATTACAACTGAAGTAGGACAATACTTGGTCAATACTCCTAATGGTTGAACACAATTAACAACTATAGTATACCTATCTTTAATAACTTGAATAAAATCAATATCAGCGCCTTTATTTTCTAGAACGCTCCAAAGTATCTCTCTTTATCATAAGTATTTTCTAACTTAACAAAAATATATGTTGATCCTCCTTACTCTGTATTTCTTCATTTGTCTTCTTAATAGATGTATACCTTCCATAATAGTCTTGCGTGACATGAATCCAAATTGATTTTAAAAATATTTGTACCACGTCATAGCCAACATTTAATTATTCTCTCACATAACTTTAAGGCATGACACATTAATTTCTTTACAATTTGCATACTCTCTTGCACCCCCTTTATTCTTAAAAATATGAATGAATGGGCTCCTTCACTCATTAGCAATCTATTTTTATTTTCAAAATAATATTAAAAAATTAAGCAAACAAAAAAATTATCAGATCTCCCAACATTTCACACTTCTATTAGCATACCTTCGAGTGATACTATTTTTCCATACTTCATTTTCTTTAAAGCTTCCTCAACTTCTATTTTACTAATGTGTTGCTAGAAAAAAAAAAAAACAAATTATTATTTATTATATTAAGATCATTAGTAAATTATATTTTCCCAATCTTCATTGAAAAATTTATCAAAATATCTCACTATATCTATATTGCATATACTCATTTAAGTAACTTTTTGATGTCCATCCTTAATACACTTTATTTAAGCAAATATTTTGTTTCTTATTTTTTGCTTGACTAGTTTATAAATTTTAGTTATTATAATTAATACTAAAAAACAAAATTTTTAACATCACAAATAATTATCTTCTCAAAAAATCAATGAGCCACCTTGTATTTTTTCTCAATTCTTCAAATTTTTACATCTAAATTAATTTTTATAACAAAATATTTTATTTCTAACATTTTCTTGCAAATTATTATTCCACCACAGCTATTTTTATTCATAAGAATTTTTTCTTTTGATTCTCCAAATACATCTTTTACAACTTGCTTAATATTCTCCTTATATTCATTAATACTAGACTTCTCATTCTATGTATATTATAACTCTACTTAGAATTTTCTTAGAATTTACATGTTTGTATGATGTTATTCCAATGTTGTCCCTTTTGAGTAGCTAGACAACCTCACAAAGCCACCAAAAGATTATTTCCACATTCCCTTCTTGTGATGTCAAACAAAATCAAATAAAATTAGTAGTAAAAAACATTTCAGTAGAACAAATGATTGGACCCCAAGCTTCTATTGAAGTATCCCTTAAGATGATATTATTATTTCATAATCAATAAAACCTTCAAAATTACACTTCTATTTTAGAAGAAGCCTACATTTATGATATCTTTAGATGTTAGATATGCAAATACATCTAAAAAAATGATCTGAGGCATTTATAGGTCCTAAAACAAATATACAATTCAAGTATGAAGAAAATTACTGCAAACTTTCATCAAACGTTACTTTGCCAATACTTGTGCAAATAATTCCTGTGGGGGTAGGTGAAGCAACACAAGTCAAGTCCCACAATCTCTCCATAGAATACAAATATTTAATACTAAATCTTGCTTCAATATTACACGCACACAATACATGAATTTGAAAAATAAAATGAAGTGTAGAAATGAACAAGCACAAGTAATAATATTCACTAAACAAATAAGCTATTTAAGCAATAACTTAACAAAATATTGGAGAAAAAATAAGTGATTTAAAGAACTTAATATAACAGCAAATAGTTTAGAGCAGAACAAAATAAATTGTAAGAACCAAAATACCAATTAGTCCATCCCATGACAAGCAATAAATAAATGTTTTGGTCCAGTAAACATCTAAAAGAAATCAAAGCTACTAATAAGCAATACAAGTGAACTCAAAACCATATTAGAACTTGACAATGCTAACTTAAATAAGAGAATCCCTTAGTTTTAGTCCTTGTTATCACAACTTCTTGAGAATAAATATTGAAATTAAGGAGTGCAAAAATTTATTCATTTATTTAAAGAAAATTAAACATCAAATGAAATTGAGCTGCCTGTGGCAATACAATGCCTCTTCAAAGAACTTCTGTTTGACTACTTTCTAAGGTTTTGAAAAGGAGGGAAAAGGATAAATAATAAAAATGAGAAGGCCATCTTATTAAACTGTATTCAAAATAAAATGGCTGCCTCACGTTGAACCAACGATACATGAAGGGGTAATCACCTAATTAAATCTTGTAATTGCAGATGTATTTAGAGTACAAGGTGATATTTTCTCTCATAAATCTGCTCTAACTTCTGAGGTTTCAAAATAAAATTCATTCTTTCTCTTGCAATCACCTGAAAGGTAATAAAACCACTTTACCCACTAAATCAAGAGAAATAAATCATGGTAGCTTTAGATGCATAATATCACTCAATTCCCATGTAAAACAAAAAACTCAATTCCTATTTACTTATTTAACAACTAAACTTCAATTTTTACATACATAGCACCTTACACATGCACGAAAAGATGTATTCCACTTTTTAAAAAGTTAAAATGGTAGTATTTTTATGTGATAAAGAAAGATTTCAGTGGTATTAATGTACGAAAATAAAATTTAGCGGTTAGATAGGTAAATATATAGGAATTGAGGGGTATGCATGTAAACGCCACAATAATCATTTATTAGCAAAAAAAAAAAAGACTAATAGAACTAGCTTACAGAGAAAAGATGAGAAACTCTATGAGTTCATTACTGAGTTGCTTTTTTAACCTCAGCCAATATGCCATTAGCCAACTGTGAGGCATCATATTCTGCACCAAACCATCTCACTGTGTCCATGTTAGGGTCCAGAAGGTACCTGCCTTGTATATAAAACAAGTATGATTATTAATAAATTAAATCTCAACTTTGGACTTCACAATTCTTACTAAGAAAGGCATAATTACATGTTATGTGAAGATTCAACAAGGTAATCTTGGCCTTCCTCATCAACTTTTTTAAAGAAAACTCGGTACTCATGAGCAATCTGCCTCACAGATGAGATCGGCCCTGTCAGACCTGTTATCCTTGGATCAAATTCTGCCATTGCGCAATAAGATAGATTTAGATTCCTCAAAAAGAAATTTCATTATAACGATGGTAGAGTTTGTAACCCGAAATTTGTTGGGCTAGGAATGAAAAGTAAGTGGTGCCAACATGTGGTGCAACCTAAATAATAGAAAAAAAAATCTTGAGGATTTGTGGCGATACGGGCTTATATTGTTATTTGTGTAACACACACACATATAGGGGTGTAACTAAACCGAGTTTGAGTGAACCCAAAGCTTGCTCGTGTTCGGCTCGGTTAAAATTTTTTTGCCTTGAAATAGGCTCGTGTTCAAAATAACTCGTGAATAGAATATGTGTTCGGATCGATTCAACTTTCTTTATTCATTTCAACTCATGTTCAACTCGAAATTAGCTCAAATTATTAAAAATAAGAATAATACATAATATTGTTTAATATTGCATAAAAATTAAATATAAAAATATAGTGATAATATTAATTAATTAATCAATTCAAGCTAAACGAGCTAAACATGATCGACAAAAAGTTTGTCCAGGTTTGGCTCGTTTGTAAATTGAGCTCAAAAATTTTGTTGGTGTTTGGCTTTCTTTCTTAACTAACGAATCAAACAAGTTAATTAACGAGTGGAACATGAGTTGTTCATGAATGACAATTTTTTTTGACAGGCCTCCACACACAAATAGATATATATATATATGTATAACACTAGCTCAAGGCGTTGAAATCGGATTCCTCAAAAAAGCGTCCCGTAAGAATGGTGAGGTCGTAACCTTTCTCTCTGAGACCGAGATCTTCATCTTAGCATCATCCTGCCGTTTGGTCTTAGTTGACAATTTCCTCTATGGAAACCACAAACTCCATATAATTCGCAAAGATTTTGAGCAAATGTGTTTGAAATGAGACTGGAAGATAGACAAAGCTGGATGGTCGACACGTTCTTATTCAATTATCGAGATGATGAAGACCGTGTTCATTTGTTTGCGAGAAGACTCGTCCGAATAGATAACCGTGTGATGAAAGTTTTAAAATGGACGGTCGATTTTGATCCTTTCACTGAACCTCCTACAATTCTAATATGGTTGCGCTTCCCGGGTCTGAATTTCCATTTTTTTCAATCACGAGCTCCTCTACTCATTAGCTATGGTCAACGGTAAACCCCTCAAAACTGATATTCCCACAGTTAATCTGAGTTGGCCTTCAAAAGCCAGAGTTTTGATTGAACGAGACATTACTTTATCTTTTCCGACAACGAGTAGAACTTGAACGGTTCCTCTGCATCGCACTGCATTGTCGTTTGTTTGGACACTCTCACTCTCAATGTCATCATTTGCACCCTCATTTAAAATCACAAAGTAAAAATGTTACAGGGCCGCCTACCCCAACTCATACCTGCCCCTCCTCCACCCCAGAGCGCAATCCACTGCCTATTCTAACATTGGTAGAAACATCATCTGCTCTTCCTCCCACTCTCCCTCCTCTAAATACCATTGCTCCGGACACCGTCTAGCTACTGGGTGACCCTCCCCTTGAAAATGTTTCATCTATGCGATCGAAGAGTTGCTTGGACGATTCGAGTTGGCAACCCTACGGTTTCAAACCTTTTCGAAATCACTATCGAAGAATCCTTACTTACACGGAGCCGATGATCGGTTCGATCATCGGGACGACATTGCGACTCCTCATCTTCGGGAAGCCTCGAGTGCGAAGGAGACAATTCATACTTTACATACCCTAAAGTTTGTCCTTGTTGCAATGATTGTCAACCATTCTATTGCGTCTCTACCACCGCTTCAGACAGAGCAAGTTGTTAATGTTAGTCAGACGCAAGGGGCTCAAGATGTGCAACAGTCATTACATACTCAGTCATCTGTTGACCAACACACTGATCAGTTGATCGACGTGCGGATGAGGAATGACGGGTTTACGCATCGAGGAGAAAGAAGAATGGAGGCACACTCGAGCTAAGAAACTTAATGGATGATACTTTGATTACTGTAGGTAATGGCACGAAACTCAACAATTTGTTGGCTCTCTTCCAGAACTCGAGGCGGAGACAAGACTAAATTGGGTCGTCCCTAATTACTTGTTTGGCGTTTTGGCAATTTTGATTTTTTGGGTACATGTTTCATTTCTCATTTGAGACTTTTGAGTGTGTTATATCGTGTGGGTAGGATGCCTTTTTTGGGCCCTCATACAACATATGTGTACATTTTCTATTTTAATATATTAGCACTTGGGTTTTTTCAATATATATATATATATATATATATATATATATATATATATATATATATATATATATGGCCATAGGCCAATATATTAAAAAGAAAAGGGTGGGGGTAACAAAAGTTGAGAGAGCGAGTCCCTAGTACCCAAACCCTTGGTATACAAACAATACAAAAGAAAAAAACATAAAGAAATACATTTATGCCCAAAAAAAGATAGAGAATCTTACAAATTGAGATAACGCCACAAATAACTTTGAAAACCCATGTTAAGGAAGCCTAAAAACACCATAAGAGATGACGGGAAAAAGGTGCAATACAACCATGGCCAAACTACAAGAACTCCCTCTTCGGAAGGCCAAATAACACCGAAAAGCATCCGCGGCAGCGTTGAATAACCCCGTGTAACAACCTTCAATAATCCGGATAAGGAGTATCCAACAGCTCCCAATAACTCGAAAGAGATACCACCGTACCACGCGCGTAGCAATACCAAGAATGAGCCTCGAGAAGTGCTGAGAAGCTGCAGAGGTCCCATACAAACGAGTGAATTTCCCGCGGCACCACCAAAGTAGAATACCACCAAAATAAAATAACACCAGTATACCACCCGCGGTACAATGAAGAATATAACAGCGCTCGACTAACTGCAAAATATCACATGAATAACACCTCAGTTTGGATAGCACCGAAATAACACTCCATAAAACCCATAGTATGGATGTCGAATCAATTAAATGCAAGCGGAGCTCCCGTAACACCAATAACCCCAGACTACCGCCAGCAATACAACCAGGGAACAAAAGTAAGACCCGGATAACCCTTTGATAACATCAGGATACCTCTGTAATAACACATGAAGCCAGTGAGCAAATAGTTCCCCCTCAAAAATTAGTAGGGTTTGCATTTGACATAAGGCAGGGACAATTCATCTCCATTTAAAAGGATCTTTAACATTGAAGTAGGAGCATTACTGATCAGGGGAGTAGTATAGAGGGAGCCATACTTTGCCAACGAAATAACACATTTGTTGCCCTCTCTAGGGATAAAACTCCATATGGTGTGAATGATATTAGTCATATGTCGGATTTGTCTAACCTTTTTAAAAAATTGTTCAAAGTCTCGGAGACTAACTCCAAATGAACATGATGCACTCGTTAAAGCTTCATAGTGAATTTTAGTGCCCAAAGGATAACTTGGACTTCAGCCTGTAGGGCATTATCAGCCCTCAGTGCAGAGGAGAAATAACAAACATTTGCCAGTGGAATCTCTGAAGTGCCCACCAATACCAGCTCTGTCTTTGTGATAGCTTCCATAAGTATTAATTTTCAGCCAAGGGGCCTCTGGTTTCCTCCAGTAAACTTTCTGAATTATGTACCTGGTCTGAGTATTGCCCTTCACATCACCATTAGAGAAAGAACCCATGTTAATGCTTGGAGAGTTGTAAACTTCCATGACCATGAGTATATAGGCTTAATATTTACAAATATCATATTAGGCTGAGCTTTCCACTCCTCATATTTGCACTTGTTTATGGCCATCCAGATGTACCAAAAAGTAATAAGAGGGATAATGTCAAATCTGGCACTTTGCCAATCCAGCCAACAATTGTTCTTCAAATTAACAGCTTGCAGTAATACAATAAGCTATTGCCATACCTTCTTGGAGAGGAGGCATTCCATCATAATGTGTTGAATAAATTCCTCCTCAGCCTTACAGAACAAACAGCAAGAGGTACCCCTCAACCCTCTAAGTTTTAAGATATCATCAGTAGGGACAAGACCGAGAAAACATCTTCAACAAAAGAAAGCTATAGAAGTGCTCAACTTCTTAGTCCACACTCCTGAACCCATATATATATATATATATATATATATATATCTACAAACACACACACATATACATATACATATATGTATTGACACCAGAGTTAATCAAACAACAATAAGAAAATCAAATATTATTGCTGAATTCAAATAGGGAACTACAACCACACATACGAAAATAGGGAACAACAAGCCGACACAAACTAAAACTAGGAAGTCTATCCAGGGGTGTTGAAGGTTGGTTATGCGGGTTGGAAGGGTGGTGAGGGGCTGCAATAATGGTAGGGGTGCTGATGGCTACAATAGTAACAAAAGGGAGTTTTGGGGCCACAATTTAGGAGTGGCAGCAAGTGCAAAGCAACTGGACAGCAAGTAGGCAGGTCAAAACAGCAGCAGTTTGTTGCTTGGGGAACAATAAGGTGGAACACAGGTTCTAGAAGGTAGTAGCACGTGGACGACTGGTTCTAGAAGAACAAGCCGACACAAACTAAAACTAGGAAGTCTATCCAGGGGTGTTGAAGGTTGGTTATGAGGGTTGGAAGGGTGGTGAGGGGCTGCAATAATGGTAGGGGTGCTGATGGAGACAATAGTAACAAAAGGGAGTTTTGGGGCCACAATTTAGGAGTGGCAGCAAGTGCAAAGCAACTGGACAGCAAGTAGGCAGGTCAAAACAGCAGCAGTTTGTTGCTTGGGGAACAATAAGGTGGAACACAGGTTCTAGAAGGTAGTAGCACGTGGACGACTGGTTCTAGAAGGTGGGAACATCAGTGAGGCTGCGGGGTGGCGGTTCGGAGTGGCTGGAGCAGCAACCAGATGGTAGGAAGGCAATTTTGGTGGCTAAAACAACAGCAAGGCGACAAGAGAGATGGTTGGCGACTACAGGAGATAGCAAAAAAAGATGTTTTCTAGGCGCCTGCAGCAGAGAAGGTAACAACGGCAACGAAGGTAGGGATGTGAGGAGTGATAAATGAGGATTTTCACCACCACAGAAGTGAGATACAGCCAGTGCACCACTCGAACCTTGGATACATTTCTAGAAGGAAAAATCTAAGTCGTCTTTGGTTGTATTGACCAAACACAAAAAAAGTCAAGAATTCAAATCCTAAAACAACACATATATAGGAAATGACTAGAAAGGAAAGAAAATGAAAAGAGAAAACTTGCTAAAATAAAAAGAAAAAGTAATTAAAAAAAAAGTGGCTGCTACTTTGCATGCCCATGCGGGTTCGAATGTCGCACTACCCGCAGACTTGAGATCGCGGGATCCCGCTCTCACATCACTCTCCAAATATTTGGGGAGCTTTGACCTTATTTATTGAAGCTTCTATTTCTTCGTATTATGAAGTCAGTTCGGCAATGTTGAATGTGGCAAAAATATTGCAATCTCTCAGTATCAATTTTGTAAGCATTGTCATTCCAAAACACATCTTGATAGAATAAGTATCCATCCTCATTTGGCATGACATGTACCGGAACTACATATAGACGTAAATTCTCACAACATAATTCTCGAGCCCTTAAATTTGTAATTCACTTGTTCCATTCCTTGGACTAAGTTAGGTGCAATTCGATAAACAAATCATCTGGAAGAACTAACTCTGGCATAAAATCTATGGGCTATTGGATCACTTTCAGTGGGCACCATCCAATAGGTATATTGTCAATCATGAAGTCTGGCAATTCCTTCCGCAAAGGGTGAACCATTTCTTGTATTAGCTCCTCAGTCTCGCCATCCTCTAGAACAAGCAAGACTGATCTAGCTCATGGACTCAGCTGGAATCACTAGTGTCTCTTCTTGATCGACTTGAAGTTTAGACTCATCTCTGATGTCTTCATCCTCTATTGTGTCATTGTATATTTCTTCGATTGCTATCTGCTTCAGGTGAAATAGATCATACTCTTGTGATATCGAAGTTAACCCAAATAATGGAGGAACAATAACATTATTGCATAAACACAAATAGACAATTACAAACAACCAACTAAAATAGGAAATAACAAGACACACAACATGAATCCCAATTAGGGTCAGAGGTTGAATGTAGTCTTCTTGTCGAGGAGAGGGACTACGTGGAATGGGAGGGGTTGGATGGTTGAGATGCTCGGGGAGGGGCGGCGGGATGGTAGCAGGTAAGTACGGAGGATGGTTGGGAAGGAGGTGGTCGTAGGGGAAGTGGATGTTGTAGATCGGTCGATAGCTGGATAGCGACGAGGATTGTGAGGGAGATAAAAAAAAAGTGCGCGATGGGCGGCTAACTACTATGAGGAAGGGGCGACGACGGTCGACAATTGATGGTGAAAATAGACAACAGGGTGGAGGCTAAATGGAGGATAGTGGAGCAGGTTGGAGATAGAAAGACACCACCTCGGAAAGTGTTACAATCGGAGCACATCTTCACCTTCAGATATTAGTCCTAGAATGAGAAAACTGGATGTCGGTGACAATCTTGACAGAAAATGAAATCAAATCTCCCTAACACAATCAGAATAAGCATATAAATAGACCTCGAGTAAAATGAAATGAACCTCGTTGCAAATAAGAGTGAACCCCATGCCTGGTAAGGCCGGTCGGCCCCTCTCCCTTTCCTGGATTGTGAAGATAGAAGGGTGGAGGTCTTGCGTGCTTCATATCGCGTATGAGACGAACATCACCCCACGTTAATCTCCTGGGACGGAGGAGCTTTAACATCATCTGTCAAAGCTTCAATGATTTTGCAGTATGGAGTCGAGTCTGCCATGTTGAAGGTATCAAAGACGTTGTAAATCTCAGATAAGTCTATCTTGTAAGCGTTGCATTCAGCTCTTTGAGAATTCGAAAATATCCATCTACTCTGGGTCTGAGCTTCCCGAATGAGATCCCATGGAAAATCTCTCTTTCTTCAACCTGATCCACACTAGATCCCCTTCCTTAAATGTCTTCTTGTTTTATTATCTTGTGATTGGTACTTACGGTTCTGCTTGGTGATCTCTTTTCCCACCTCCTCGTGCATCCTCTGATCTCATCGCCTCAGCATCCGAAGAACTGGTACTAACTCACACGAAATGAGCGGATTGCATCCAAACACAATCTTAAAAAGTGTCCTGTAATCGAGCTCACGGGCCTGTTGTAGGTAAATTTGGTCTAGGCTAGGACCAGGTCCAACTGCTCATTGTTCTTTCCTCTGAAGCATCTCAGAAGATTTCCTAGACTCCTGTTCACCACTTCCGTCTAACTGTTTTTCTTTGGATGGTCTGCTGAGCTGAATTGAGGTTTACTATTAAGCTTTCTCATTTGGTTCTCTAGAAGTGACTTAAGAACAATGCCCCTATCAGATGTAATGGTACGGGAATCCCATGTAGCCTCACAATATCTCCGAAGTATTAGGTCGATGACGTGTGATTCATCCAATGTCCGGTGACAATGTACGAAATGAGCCGGCTTCGGGGACACTGCCAACCACGACCCATCCTGAAGAATCTATCAACCCTGACCATCACCGAATCCTTGTTCCATTGTGTCCTTGAGAGACCCATTATGCAGTCCATGTTCACATCCACCCAAGGGGCATCGAGTACTAGTAATGGTTTGTAAAGCCCTGTAGTTGGCCTCTAGTTTTGGCCAGGTGACAAACTTTGCACTATCAAGCGTATTACTCCATATCTCTCATAAGTCGAGGCTAAAAAAAAATTCTTCACTAGTGTGAAGGTTAGGTCTTGTCTCTGCCAAAATAACCTGCTAGTCCTCTATTGTGACTCTCCTGGATAATGGCTACCCTCAACGAACAATTGGGCACACACAATTTGTTATGGTGGAACAAATATCCATCACTTCTATGGTACCTACGAGACCTCTCCCAACAATGTTCCCAAATTTCCACGAAATTCTTGTCCGCCATTTAAAACTCCTTCGCGGCCTCAAATCCCACCACTATAGGTTGTGCCGAGTTAATCAACAAATGACGGCGGCTTAAGGCATCGATTACTCGATTTTGACTTCTAGCTTTACGCTTGAGCACAAGCTGGAATGATGTCGGGAACTCGACCCACAAAGCATGTATATCTTGCAACTTGCTCAGATTGTTCAAGAATCTCATTACCTCCTTATATGTGAATAAAGTGAACTCACTGATTAGCAGGTAGTGGCCCCAGTGATGAGGGCTCTGAAAATGGCATAGAACTCGTTGTCATATGTCGAATACTTTCTTCTTGAATCATTCAACTTCTCATTGAAGAAGGCTATAGGAGGTCCTCCTTGGCTCAACATTCCTTTGATCCCCACATTAGAGGTGTCACACTCCACATTGAACAACTAGCTAAAATCTGATAAAGCTAAAACTAGGGTATCAAAATTGGACCGGGCTGCCTTTGTCCACTTGGAACTTCTCTCCCTTCAAAAGCTCTTTCAAGGAAGTTGTAATGGTGTTGAAGCTCTTTGATTAACCATCTATAAAATAATGCTAATGCCAAAAGTAGCCTCAGCTTGGCAAAGGGCTGTGGGGTGTCTAACTCAAGATCAACTCTATCTTCGTAGGGTTCATCTGAATGATTGCATCAGATACAATATAACTCAAAAAATATAAATGTGTCGTCAGGAAGTGGCACTTCTTCATATGTGCATATAGCTCTTAAATTGCAAAGCCTCGAAAACTTGCCCCATATGTTGTAAGTGCTCCCCTTCGGAACTGTTGTGGACAAGGATGTCATCGAAGTGAACTACAAACTTTTTAATGTAAGCCTGAAACACCCGAGTCATCAACCTCATGAAGGTGTTAAGTGCATTGGACAGTAAAAATGGCATGACATTACGCTCATACAATGATCTCTGGTGTTGAAGACGGCCTTCCATTCATCCCCCGACATCATTCTAGTATAATGATATCCGGTATGCGGATCAATCTAGGAAAAGACTACGGCCTCATATAATTGATCCAGAAGGTCTTCCAAGCAAGGGAGGGAACTGATATTTGATGGTGAACTTGTTGATGGCTCGAATATCGATGCACATCCTCCACAAGTTCTCCTTGGGCACCATCAGCACATGAATACCACATGAGCTGGAACTCTCACCAATCCCCTAGTAATGAGATCATGCACTTGCCTCTGTAACTCCTCATACTATGTTGGCCTCAATCTGTATGAAAGCATGTTTGGCAACACTGATCTTGGGATAAGATCTCTGGCATGTTGGATATCCCCAAGCAGCGGTAGCCCCTCTAGCAAGTTGTCGATCACATTCTCACAACTTCTTCACCATGACACCGCAAACTTTCTCTTTCACCATACACCTAGTGCAGAAGATAGTGTGCCTCAAACATGAGTGATCCCTCTTTGATTTTTCTGCAAAACTCTTCTTACCACTAGTATTTCCCATTCATCTGCCTGGAGCTGATATTCTTCACCTTGATTCTCCGTTGTTTTTTCATCACTCGCTTCCTCTGCGGCACTCTGCTCGATGAATGACACTACTATGCTCGTCAAACAGCTGGATGTGATATTTCCATATATGTGGCATCTCAAGCATTTTTGAGCTGGAACCGTATCGACCGTCTTTGCTATTCTCTAGTTTCTTCCCATTACGATCTGCTCGTCCAGGTCCTTCCCACTCCCTTGCTCTTGTTAGGGCCTCTAACTATAGGTAGTTGTCCGAATTGAAGCGGGTACCTTAGATGCTTTTGCTATCTCTCCACTTTCGAGTGCTAAGGTACGCACGTCCCTTGGTGTTCAATAAGTTTTCAGTTGGATCACATTATTGATAGTGGGCTTCGGGCCTCCCAAATCTTTGGGCTATGAAATGCTCATCTATCTCTTTCAGTTCACATTTCAACTTGATAGCATGAATTATGTCATGTATTCCTCCATTGATAGCTCCTGCTTGCCGGGTAGTGGAGTTTCACGAAAATGTCATGGAGGTAATGCAGGGGTAGGTATTGTTGCTAAAATGTCTTCTTCATCTTATCCCAAGAAGTGATTTATCCTATCCTTTCCCCTGTCTCTACCTCTTCAAGTTCTCCAACCACAAGAAGGCATTCTTCATCAGCTTCATATTGGGAAGCTTCAATATTCTGTCACCGCGCACGTCCTTGTACTCGAAGATCCGCTCAACCGTCTGCATCCATTTGAGGAAATTATCGAAATTCATACTCCAATAGGAAGCTGATAAGTCCACCATAACTCCCAGATCTTTGTGCCCTCCAACAGGCACTTCCTCTCTCGGTCTCCTCTGATACTGAATTCTAAAATTCCCTAATCAATTCTCCTCATAATGGAAGTCATCCCTACGAAAAGGGTTCAATTCCACTTTTGGCTCTCCTCCCTAGATATCACTGTTACAGTCGGTTATGGGGATTCAAAAGGCAGACAAGGGCTGCAATGATGGTAGGGGCGTTGGTCGGCAGCAGTAGCAACATCAAGGGGGGTTTGGGACTGCAGTTTAGGAGCGGCAGCAAGTATGGATCGGCTGGACAGCAGGTAGGCCGGTCAAACCAGCAGCAGTTTGTCGTTTGAGCGACAACAAGGTGGAACGCAGGTTCTGGAAGGTAGTAGTAGGGTGAACAACTGTCTGTGGAAGGTGGGGACAACAACTAGGCTGCGGGGAGGTGGTTCAGGGTCGTTGGAACAGCAACAAGGCGGCAAGGTGGATGGTTAGTGTCTACAGGAAACAACAAAAAAAGCTGTTTTCTGGGCAGCTGCAGCAGGGAAGGTAACGACGGCAACGAAAAGAGGGATGCAGAGGAAAGATAGGTTAGGATAATCGCCACTGCGGGAGCGAGATACAACAGAGCACCACTCAACTCTGGATGCAGACTTGGAAGGGAAAACATGAGACGCCGACAGCGATCCCGAACAAACACACAAAAAGACTAAGAATTCAAAACCCTAATACAACACCTATATAGGAAAGGAAAGGAAAGGATGAAACTTACTAAAACAGACAAAAACAATGATAAAAAAAGAAAAGGGTGGCTGCTTCTCCCACCCGCAGGATTCGGATGTCGAGTTACCCGCGAAATCCCACTCCCACGTCATATACATCTATATGTATGTAAATGTCTGGGTACGTATACATCAACAAATTTCTTTGTACGCTTTTGTGTGTGCGTGTGTACATACATGTATTTTTATTTCTATGTGCATATATGAATGCGTAAATATATTTAAGTCTATGTATGTTAATGTATATCAATAATTAAAGTTTCGTTGGGACCACATTATGAAAGCTGCCACTCTAGTAAATTTCTTCCTCTGCCTGTGGTATTTTCCGTCTAGGTTTATGTAAAAGTGGCTGTATCGTGATTCATCCGTATGGTTTGTCTCTTTATTATTAATCTTTCAAATGAAAAAGAGGTTCGAGCATTGCTTACCACTGAGATATGCCTGGAGCTGATCAGGAGAATCACGCTGAGGATCGATGGTGACATAAACAGGCTTAACCTTTAGGTTATGTTGAGACTCTGATCAAGAAAAAACAATTAAGGTAAGCAAGCCAATCAATGCAGTGAAAACATTGAGAACTACTAGTTAGTTTGAATTGCAGCGCTAAGGTAATTCTAATTGGACTTCAAGACTTGTGAATGACAAACGATAGCAAGCAAAAGTAAGTACTTTTAGGAAAACAGCTTCTCATTCTCTGTGAATTATTTCGTATAATTTAAGCAGAATAAAAATCATAAATGGATTATTGAAAGGCCCACAAAACAGAAAGCATACAGAAGACAGTAGAAGACAAAACTTTGAGAGGAAAAGTTCTTTTTATCTTTCACTTGTAGGGTACATATATATAGAGAAACCAATCCCTACTAATTTACATACTTACCAAATATATCTAGTTACAAAAGACAATAATTCTGAAATGAAATATAAAAAAAATAAAAATAGAAAAGCAATAAAAGTTAGAAAAGTGTTTTCAAAGATAACCGTAATCAAATCATTCCGTTATCTTGTAAAGCTGTCGGTCGGCCCACCATGGAGAGAAGCCAATTTCTCAGCTTTCCACACTACCCCTCGAGTTGGCCGTAGATGTTGTAGAGATCAAGCTTAGAATCGAACTCTGAGAAGGTACTTAAAGAAAGAGCTTTGGTGAAGACATCAACAACTTTTTGGATTCGGGATGTAGCTTAATTTTAGAATTCCACCATTAACCATTTTAGATATAGTGTCTATCAATTTCAATATGTTTGGTCCTGTCATGATGCACTAGAAACTTGTCAATACTGATGGATACTTAACTATCACAAAGCATTTGTATAGGCTTATTGGAGGCACACCCCTATTCCTTTAATAATTTCTAAATCTAGTTCCCTTCACAGATTCCTAAGGTGAGTGCCCTATAATCTGGTTCAGAACTACTTCTAGAAATAACAGGTTTTTTCTTACTTCTCCGTATAACTAGATTTCCCCATACATATGAGCAATAACCTATGTTTGACCTTCTATCAGTGAGTTCCCCAACACAATTTACATTAGTGTAGACTTCTAGCTCTCTATATCTGGTTTTCTCAAAAATTAATCAATAATCAGAAGTATTATTGAAAAACCTCAGAATCACGGGCAACATCTCCAAATGCTCTTCATTTGGATTACTAATGTGTTGGATGGTGATACTAATAGAATATGCAAATTCTGGCCTCGTATGTGACAGATAGATGAGTTTTCTCACCACTATTTGGTATATTTTCATATCCACATATACATTTTCTTCTCTCCTATTAGAGACTTCTAGTTGGATTCATTGAAGTATCTGAAGATTGCATTCATCGTCCTTGTCTCATTTAGTAGATATAGGATATATTTCCTCTATGATATAATGTTCTCTTTCTCGGAGCTTACTACCTTCATACCTAGTAAATATTACATGGTTCTTAAGTTCTTAATTTCAAACTTAGTGGCAAATATTTTTTAATTGTGAGAATCATCCTTTCATCATGACCAGTAAGAATTATATCTCTGATACTATCAGTGCAGTAATCTTTCCTCATTGTGTATGTTTTATGAACAAAGTATGATCAGTTTGCTCTTAAGAGTATACATTGGATCTCATAATTCTAGCAAACCTTTCAAACCACACTCTTGATGTTGCTCAAGCCCATAGAGAGAATTCTTGAATTTGCATGCTATATGTTTGTTGGACTCGTTCTCAATTCTTGATGGTATCTCCATGTATGTTTCTTCTAGATACATGTTCAGGATGCATTCTTTATGTCAAGTTGATGCAGTCTTCATTCCTTTTTAACTACTACTGAGAAGAGAACTCTGATAGTATTTAGTTTAGCAATTGGTGCGAAAATATCTTGATATTCAATACCATGGACTTGAGAGAAATCATTTGCAACAAGTCTGACTTTGAATCTCTCAATAACCCCATCAGCTTTGTATTTGATGTTGAACACTCATTTGCATTCAACTAGTTTCTTACCCTGAGGGAGTTCGATAAGAATTTATATGTCATTATGCTTTAGTGTTTGAATCTTCACTTCAACTGTTTTTTTTTTTCCATTCTGGATTTTCAAGAACCTTTTTAAATTGATTTAAGAATATGCACATTATCAAGGTTAGAAACAAAAACTTTGTAAGATGAGAACAGCTTCTCATAAGCTCTCCTGAATTGGATATCTAATGCAAATTTCCTTGACACCAACTTTAGAAAAAAAAGAAGATAACTCATGAGTACTAGTATTTAGTTTAGCAATTGGTGCGAAAATATCCCGATATTCAATACCATGGACTTGAGAGAAATCATTTGCATGACAAGTCACAGCTTTGAATCTCTCGATAACCTCATCGATTTTGTATTTGATGTTGAACACTCATTTGCATTCAGTCGGTTTCTTACCACGAGGAGCTCGATAAGAATCTCTGTCATTATGCTATAGTGTTTGAATCTTCACTTTAACTTTTTTTTTTCCATTCTGGATTTTCAAAAAGCTTTTTAAATGGATTTAAGAATATGGACATCCTCAACCAGGATAGAATGACTAGGTAGAATAGATGATGAGGTTGTCCATATGTCATCTCAACTGCATCCCAAAATTGATGTTCATTTGCACTGATTTGGGGTACCACGTTGATTTTCAAAAATATAACATCCTTGGAGTTCTAGTATTTTCTAATATCAAGAGAGTAACATGTATACGCCTTTTTAGTTGGGGTCATATCCAAGAAAAAATATAAATGATAGATTTACGGTCAAGTTTTATACAGTATTTAAAATAAATGTGAACAAAAGCTACACGCCTAAAGTTTGTAAGCGGTACAGAGGAAGAGAAAGATTTAAAGTGATGATAGATAACCATCAAAACATGAGGTGTTTTGAGTTTAAGTACTTGTGTAGACATTTGATTGATAGGGCATATTGCAGTTAGGTGTGCAATTTGGCTCGTTGTTCGCGAACGAGCTCGTGTTCGGCTCGTTAAGTAGTCTCGTGTTCGGCTCGTTCGTTAAGCTAACGAGCCGAACACGAACAAATTTTTAAGCTCGAAATGTTAACGAGCGAACACGAACAATTTGTTTGTTCGCTCGTGTTCGACTCGAATCGGCTCGAAATAAAAAAATAATCGTATAATTATTTATATAATAATTTATTATATATATTATTATATATTAATATATTATATATATTTATATTTAAGTTTAAATCATAATCATTTGTGTGTTAGCGTGGTTACCTTCTTTGTTTCAATTCATTTGGTCGGGTTCGAATCCGTAGTTGACATATATTTTTTCGAATTAATTTTAACGAGCGATTTCGAGACGAACACGAGCCGAACACGAACAAGAATATTTAATTCGAGCCGAACACGAACACACGCTTTCACGAGCGATTTCGAACACGAGCTGATTTCGAGCCGAGTTAATTTCGAACGAGCCGAACACGAGCGAGCTCGAGCTCGTTTACAACCCTAATTGCGGTAAGAGCGCTCACGCCGCCCCCCTCCCCCACGTTGATTTTCAAAAATATAACATCCTTGGAGTTCTAGTATTTTCTAATATCAAGAGAGTAACATGTATACGCCTTTTTAGTTGGGGTCATATCCGAAAAAATATAAATGATAGATTTACGGTCGAGTTTTATACGAGTATTTAAAATAAATGTGAACAAAAGCTACACGCTTAAAGTTTGTAAGCGGTACAGAGGAAGAGAAAGATTTAAAGTGATGATAGATAACCATCAAAACATGAGGTGTTTTGAGTTTAAGTACTTGTGTAGACATTTGATTGATAGGGCATATTGCAGTTAGGGCTGGCAATTTGGCTCGTTGTTCGCGAACAGCTCGTGTTCGGCTCGTTAAGTAGCTCGTGTTCGGCTCGTTCGTTAAGCCTAACGAGCCGAACACGAACAAATTTTTAAGCTCGAAATGTTAACGAGCCGAACACGAACAACTTGTTTGTTCGCTCGTGTTCGGCTCGAATTAGCTCGAAATAAAAAAATAATCGTATAATTATTTATATAATAATTTATTATATATATTATTATATATTAATATATTATATATATTTATATTTAAGTTTAAATCATAGCTTGTTTGTGTGTTAGCGTGGTTATCTTGTTTCCATTCATTTGATCTAAGTTCGAATCCGGCATTGAGACATATATTTTTTCGATTAATTTTAACGAGTCGATTTCGAGGTCGAACACGGGCAGAACACGAACAGAGAATATTTAATTCGGCCGAACACGAACACACGCTTTCGCGAGCCATTTCGAACACGAGCCGATTTCGGCGAGCTAATTTCGAACGAGCCGAACATGAGCGAGCCCGAGCTCGCTCGAAGCTCGGCTCGTTCACGACTCTAATCGCAGGTAAGAACTCCCCCCCACCCCCCCCCCCGCACCCCCCC